>JAPZEB010000025.1:21896302-21918014 GCA_029783705.1 Chaetodon striatus | reverse complement strand
CTTTAGGGATCAATGTGATTGCGAAACTCCTCCCCTACATAATATTTTGGTCCGAAATTTGCCTCAAATATGTTAAAAAAAATTGAACTTTTGCAGTGGATTTTGGATAGACCGTATGACAATGTGCTATCTTAGCTAACAAGCTGCGAACTAGCTAACAGGCTTTTTTTCTTCAACTGAGTTTGTTTGATTAAAAAGATGTTGGTTATCTAGTTTGAACACATTGTGTGTCTGGGTAGTGTTATTCTGCTAAAATATGGTTATGCATAATATACACTCAGATTGTCATTATGACTCATTCTGCCGTTCATACGTCTTTTTGAATAAATATTTAACAAAACATGACACATACCTGGCAGCTCCTGTTTCTGTCCCAGTATTGTTCCAGGTGCATATTCCAAACTGCTGGACAAAACAAGCCTCTCCACCATGGCTACAAGTAGTTTCTATCAGGTTTCTATCCATCCGCAAAGAAATACACTTCCTTGCGTTGGACACTAGAGGCATCATTCTTATATTTGTTCAACGGACACCAGTCACATATGTAAACGGAAACAAGGTGTAAATGTTCTTGTCGTTAAGGTGTGTTTTATATGTTACTGGGGTCAATTTAAAGTAAAATTTTCTACACTTAAAAGTGTAGTATGAAAATAAAACAAAAAAACCCATGTATTAGCTCAAGAGAAGGCTATGGAAATCGCAGGCACAGTGCAGTAAAGCACATAGAAATGAGAAGAAATTAAGAGAATCTGGGGTTGGCCTTCTCTTTTAATTTTGTCAGCGATACTGTTAACAAACAGCAATCGACAACTCCTACATAGTATACCTTTAACTGGTTAGTTATTTACAGTTTCCTATGGATTGATTTTTCCTTTTATGGGAGTTCCTTCTACAACTATTTTTGGTAAAGGGCATATATGATATTGTCCCATATAGATCACAGACCCCTGAATTGAATCGGATTAAAATTGTATTGTGGCAGATTTTGTGATATCAGCAATTATTGAGTCTGTTCAAAAGGCTGATGTAATATAGTATCGTGATGAAACTAGTAACAGTGACAGTAACAGTTAATTTGGATAGTCTGCCTACAGATAATTTATATCTGCCTCACACACTTTATATAGAGTATTTGTAACATTTTAACAACTTACTGGTGGAGATTCAACAATTCAACTGTTTTGCTTTGTGAGTAGATGTTTAACAGATTATCTATAGAATATATACGTGACAATTCATGAACATATTCTCAAGATTTTTTATTGAACTTCAACTGTTCATCCAACCTGTGCTGCCCTGGTACTATTTTTTAATTAAACCTTTTCATTAAACTGTCCGGAAAGCTGAAGTTCAGGCTCTGTTCTTCACTGAAGCCCCACTGAAGGACTGCTTTGTTCATAAAGACATTTGACCTACGTGCTCCCTGACACATTGTACAATGCTAATGACACATTTCACAAAGGATGTTTCTGAGTGGCTCAAATCCTGTTTTAACATCACAATGCATTATTATGGCAGCATTTCAACAGGTCCACAGCAGACCTCTGTTCATATCACTGAAGCTTATCTTTGTCTGTCAGCTAGCAGCTACAGTATGACTTCACCACAGACTGAATCTGCTGTTATAATTCCATGTTAAAGGCAGGGCGAGGCCCAGAGAAGATAAGAATCTGCTTACATGTCTGAAACAATACCATCTGTATTGAAATAATATTCTCATTGGAGCTGAGGGGAACATACAGCATAGTGAAACCAGCCATCGGTGTTCAGCCCCAGTAGGTGCCAACCGCATTTGCATCAAAGAATAACAAGATGGTCACATGACCCGAATGGAAAATAAAGGTGGTTTTCACTAGCATCTGTGTCCCAGAGTGTTTGCTTCATCCTTCCGCTGTTTCAAACAAGTCGAGCTATTTTAAGGGCTGGGTTCGCCTTTTTATAGATGCGCAGACACCAGAGTGTGAAAGAAATGTTCTCTCTAAACAACGTCAGTGACCACAACTGTGCTTGAAGTGGGACAGCGGGCCGGAAGAGTCTTTTCATACAAGCGAGCAAAAAAAGTGTTGACAACGGTGTGTGTATGTGTGTGTGTGGGTGTCCTCCTCCCCAGCCCACCCCGAGTACCTGGCCACAGTGTTGGTTGTTTTCTCTCAGTGTTGACACACACACATACTGAAACCCTCAAAAGCAAACAGCTTCACTAGGATTTCCTCATTCTTTGTTGCTGTATTGAAACCATGAATATATTACAGTCATTATTGCCACAGAGGGTCTGTTTACACTCATTATAACATTTATACACTATTCTTTATGAATGCTTCTTAATCAGTTGGCAAGGACACAATACATTTTTGCCATTGCATTGATATTTTTAACCAACATTTTAAATTACAGCTATAGAACTGAAACCCTGAAATGATTAATTAAACTTAAATATAGCCTTCAAATGTCACTGACAATGTATAGCATGTGTAAATTGTATTGCAAGTTGCATCTCTACTGGCTTTGATGCAGCAACAGAGAAAATATTTTGCCCATGGATGTTTACTCACTAAAATAAGATTATTTTTGCACACAGAACAGTTCTGTCTCAGCTGTTGTGATATCACACTCTAAATTACATCTTTGATTGAAATACTCAATATTTGTTTTTAGAAATGTTGTATATTTTACTGTGTGTCTTTAAAAGTGTGGTAAATCTCAAAATAGAACTCAATAGCTTGTGATTCGTGGTCTCTTTGGCTGTAACACTTGTGAGTTAATTATGCTCCTTTAAGAAGACATCGGCCCTGCCTGTGTGGTCCACACTGTACTTGTGGTTTACTTGGCAGCAAAAGAGAGAACACAACAAGTCATCTTTTAATTAGGGCTGTGTTTATGCTCAGGGAAATGACTTAGAGATGCATTGTGGAGGCTGATAAGCCTCTACATCTCTGTTTCTCCTCTCACTCTCCTTCTCCATGGAACTACGATATATGAAATTGATCTGCTATATATGGATATGGTTTGTCGGCTCCACACTGGTCCAGTTACCCACAATGCACTCATTCGTCATATAATCAGGCATCTCCAAATAGGGCCTTGCTCTCCTTTCTCTCAGAGCCTCGTCCAAAATCCCAATCACTTATCTCCTGCGGCCGTAAATACATCTGCTGATAATCTAAATGTCACATCTTATTAACAGCTGTAGACTTAAAAACACAATGCATGCTCTCCCTGCAGCATTAGACCCATTAGACACTGATCAATGAAAACATGATATCATTGTTTTGATCTAATGGATTCTCACAGGTTATCACGGAGAGGACTAGGGTCTTGTAAATGGAAGGTTGCTGGTTGGAATCTCTAAACCAGCTGGGGCTATGTGGGGGGTTGGGAGTTGTGGGAAACCCACTTTCAGCAACTATTGTTCGGGTGCCAGAAAAGTTCTGCTCAACAGCCAGCAGCAAAGGAGTTTGGCACTATAAATGGGAAGCATTGTTTCGTTGAAAGAGGAGCAGGCATGCTTAGTCAACTTTCTCTACGCAAAGATAAAATAACACTATTCAGGCCGCTTGGTTGAAAGTGATACTAAAGCTGATATTTCACCTGCGCCCATTGTGAGAAGTCAATAGCTCACAATGTAATTTTGAGGTTGAACTCTAAACTCTCAGCAATACATTCTTCAAATTCCAATGTGAAAGCCATCTATAAACACTGAGGCCAGGGACACATGATAAACACAGAGAGAGGTATTCCTGGGTTTTCAGGTTGCTACATGAATGACAGGGCAAAGCACTGCCTGGTAGATGCATGTGTGTGAGTGTGTCGGTGAACTGTAGGGGGGGAATTGTGTGAGGTAGGGTGTGAAAGTCAGGTCGCCGGGGGATTGACTTCTCTTCATCGACAGCGCTTGGAGGCTCTGTCACTCAGCAGGTACACCTCATCGCTGGGGAACGCGGTCTCACTACAGAATAAACACACCTCACATCTTGTGCTCTCGCTCAAAGGCCATGGCCGAACTGTGCCAGGCGTTATGTCAAAAACACCCACCAAAAACTGGCTGCAAATTTCACATGGCATGTTGACGGCTGTCGTAAACCACAGTTGATGGATGTCAAGAGCTGGAGAAATACTCTATGTGATGAGTGCAGAGTGTGAAAAGCATACATGTCTTTCAGTGTCAGTGGAGATAAAAACAAAAAGGTGGGAAATATGATGATGATGATTACCGTTAGGAGGCAGGTAGGTGAAGCGCTGGTACTGGCTCCTCTTCCTCTTGCCGTTGCAGACGTAGAAGTTAACCTGCACTGGGCTGGATATTCTCTGGTTCCTGTACGGCGGGACCTCCACAGCAAGAGAACTCTAATATACAAATAAGATACAGTTAGACATTTCAGCATGTGAGATAAGACAGCTGCTGATACCATCAAAAAATCATTTACTTTTATTTACTCATCTGATTTCACGGCACTCTCTCCAAATTTAAGTTTGTAGCAGGACTTCCTGCAGAGTATTAATCAACAGCAATGTTTATTTTACAGCTGGCCTGCATTTAGGGTACTGTTTCCAAGAGGCTGGACTGGGAACTGGTCTAAATGAGCTGGTCTGGACTGCGTAGACATAGTAGTAGAGCCCATGAGGTTGGTCTAGTGCCCGTGTTTGTCTCTGAGGAAAACCCCAGGGCTTTAGCTTCATCCCCAGGAGAAAAGAGAGGTGGCTGGCTTATTTGTTTGCACAGCCATGCTTCCCTGTGGAGAAACTCGCCTGTCCCCCTCTACGCCCCAAGGCCAGACCTTGGCAAGTCTGGACGGATGTGAACTTTCGACTTATATGGAACATGGAAGAGAATTTGTGAAAGTGTTTGCGTCTAATTCCTGGTATTGCTGTCACGCTCGTAGGGCTCTAAACAGGCCAGAATGGGGCACGTTGAGAGGAAGCAGGTTTTTGTTGGTCACCACTGTGGATGGAGGGAGGGGGCGTGCTGGAAGTGTGGGGGCCTGTGTCCTCAGCCCTGGTCTGCCCTCCAGATGACGACAAAAAAAACCATGCAGGTGGCTGATTGAGTGTGTTAACTGTGTGTTTGTGTGTGCACATGGCTTTTCCCTCTCCATCCTAGCCAATGAAAGTTAGCACGCTCTGGATGGCAATAAAAACAGAGTCGGGCAGGCAGTCTGGAGCACTTTAGGGCAGTCTGGTAGCAACTGACATAAGAGGAAGGCCAGGGCTCTCTCGCTGTCTCTCCCTACTTGTTTGTTAGATGTACAAATAAACACAATGTGGTATTTGTCTTTCATCGACCTCGCCTCCCCACACTGCCGCCCCCGGCCAAGCCTTGCGCGCCCGCTAATTTTCCAGCATCTGGGACTCCAGCCACGGCACATCAGCCAGCCCTACAGGCCAATTAGACATCAGAGTCCATATTTACCCTCCTGATGCAACCAAGTCATTTACCTGAGTGAAATAGCAGCAACAACAAGGAGAAAAACACCCTCAAGTTGCAGCATTTAGATGCATGTGGTTTATTTTAGTCCCCGTGCAAGTGTAAATTGCCTCGGTTAGTTTACACAAAAAAAGGGGGGAAGTGGGGGAGGGAGGATGAGACGCTGCTGATGAAAGGCATCGGCAATTCAAAACATACTGTCATCGCTCACGAGCAAACAGGTTTTCGCAGATCCTGTACTCGACTCTCCTCACTGAAAGCAGACCTAACGAACCTCAGTGAAGTCTTAATTAACTCCAGAGCACCAGCTTTCTGTGACACGTAGAACAACATTTGCTTCATTCCCTCTCCCGACGATTCCCTTTCACTCCGTTTTATATTAACACAATCTGAATGTGTGGCTGAGCGTCAGTGAAACGAGTGTGCTGGTTTATTTTCTCATTACGGCTCTCATGAAAAGCAGCAGGTAAAAGCAGGGGTGTAATCCACTCTTGGCTGCATGATTCTAGCACAGACGAGGTGTTTCAGTCCAATTCACCACACAACACTTTGCTGTGAACTAAACGTCTGGCTATGCTGGGAGGACTGTGGCGTGAGTGTGTGTGTGTGTGCGTGTTTATGCTTCTATTTTGTAATCCGTGTGTGTGTTTTTAGAGGCAAAAACAATATGACAGCCCGTGTTTACTCCGTGAGGGTACAGAGATTTTGTGAAAATTCCACTCAGGATTGCATGGGCTAATCATCATTGTCTATGTTGCAACTTGTAATGCCTTAGCAAAGGTTACATCATTACAGGGGACAGATGAGGAGGAGACAGAGAGGAAAGGAGAAAGTGTCAAGGGAGGGTGGGACTGAAGACGATGGGAGCATTGCCAATAAGTCACGTCATTGAGGTGTACTTACATTTTTGACGGAGTCCTTGTCAACTTTGGCTTCGGTCTCCCACAGATGATGCCCATCTATTGGCAAGAGAATAAAATACAATATTAAATATGGCTCATTACACAAACAAGATGGACCTTAAATCGAGGATGACTATCATCTGAAGATGATCGTCCTATCGGTAAAGAAGGAGAGATGTGTGCTTTGGCAGTGAGTATTAGGGGGTTTAGCATTCTGTTTGGTGCAGAGCTGAAACAATTAATCCATTAAACAATAAGCGGAAGATGTGATTATAAATTCATATCCATTTATCAAGTTAACAAGCAAAGTATTCGCTTACTACTTCTCAATTGCATTTGCTGCTCTTCTAAGTCTTTGAAAACAAAGGAAAGATGTGATTTGGGGATTTCAAGTCAAGTCAAAGTTTTTATAGCTCAATATCACAGAGCACGCCTCAAAGGGCTGAACAAATAATCATTTCAATTAAATTTTAATTTCAATTTTATTCATAAAGTCCAATATCACAAATCATAAGCATTATTTGCAAAACACACAAAACCGCATGAAGGTGAGTTAAATTACATACAAAGAAGTATGAATGGAATATCTGACACATTCAGTATATAATTAAAATAGTAATGACCGGCATTAGCAAAATATGCTAAAAACGTACAAAGTGAGACATTGCATATGCCAAAAAATATATGTTTATAAGCTGGATATAAATTGGTATAAGCTGGATAACTGTAGTTAAGTAATTAGGGCAGACTAAATAAGGCTGAATGCTGAGACACAGGGTATTGTTTTTAGTTTAGTTTTAAATGAGTCGACTGAGCTAGCCTCTCAAATTTGTTGAGGAAGACCGTTCCAAAGAAGTGGTGCTTGGTGAGAAAAGGCCCTGCCACCTACTGATGTTTTATTTATTTTTGGAGTAGTCAGAACATCGGCATTTTGGGATTGTAGCCCTAGCAGGTCGGCTGTATAAGGTGTGACTAGGTGATGAGGAGGATGGTGCAAGTCCTTGTAATATTTTGTAAGTTAAAAGTAGAATCTTGAAATCATGTACAGGGAGCCAATGTAATTAAATAAGGACAGGAGGAATATGATCAAATTTTCTGGTTTTGGTTAATATCCCAGCAGCAGTGTTTCGTACAATTTGATGTTTGCTAATTGCTGATTTCGATAAGCCCGATAAAAGTGTATTAGGAAAACTGTGATGGTTATTTTCCATGATTTTATATGAAAATATCATGAGGGTAAACTTTAATTGCGGCCTTAGGTCAGTGGCAGTAATGCCTTTGTCTCTTTTTAATCTCAGATCTTCAACGGAGACTTCCCAGGGTCTATTTCGGCAAAATTTATCACTGTTTTTGTCCCTTCATTTTCCTTGATTAGATACTTTCTTCCATTCTTATTTCTATTATTAAATCTGCTCTGTGAAAAAAATATATAAATAAATACACACACAAAAAACAGCAGCTTTTGTTTGTTCTCTCTTTCTTCTCATCTCCATCTTGTTGTGGTGAGGAGGTTTCCCTCGCTGCCATGCAATAAAAGGCCTGTGAGCTGCTGCAGCTGTTGGGAGCCTGCAGAAGCTCAGCTCACATTCTTTGGGTTTTCTCTGTGATTTCATGCCACACCTTAGCGAACAGACTCTCTGGTCTCTGCTAGGGCAATCAGCACCGACCACAGTGCCATTTTTTTCTCCTTTTTTTCAGAACTGATGACTCATTAGGGCTGTCAGAAAAAGAAGTGACACAGAACAGTCTTTGTGTCAGTGGCACACCATGTGAGGCCATAGCATGGGCACTGTGGCACTGCTGCTACTGTATGCTAGCTGGGGTAGGCAGCTGGTCTTTGCCGCTGCTGGGACACTTTGCTTCTGGGACAGGAAGCCATCAGATAAGATAATCAGAGTCAGTTTCCAAATAACTGATAGCAGAAGTCCAGCAGCTCTGGAAGATGTAAAACTTTTTTTTTTTACCAAAGCATTATGTTTTTCACATCATGCAGCAAGTGAAAGAATAAAGGATCCCAGTTATGGCTGGCTTATTATTGTTGAGCCGTGGTAGTGGGGGCGGGTGGTCAGCTTTATTATTCAGAGAGTGAACATCAGTAGATATCTCTTTTCAAAATGGCCATATGAAAACTCAGGGAAAGAGAAAAACAGACGGTGAACAGATCAGATAAGGGTTTTCTATTTGAACTGGGGGAAAATCAGAGTTGCATATGGAGAAGTGTGCCTCGCTGTAATGGAGATGATGTGGAATAGAAGCTGGATCCTATAGGACTGCCATGGGGCACGGCTATGATATTGTGCATGTGGCAGCTGATTGAGATGCTCAAAGAATGATGCGCACGTAATGCTGTGAAGTGGCTGGGAGCATGGAGGGGCAATTAGAGTGAGCAGAGACAGGGAGAAGGTCAGAGAAAGAGAGAGAGACAGAGACAAACAGAGATGAGCGTTCCTCATGTTACGTCTAGGGGAACCAAGAGGGAATCTCACCCGCCTCCGCTCTGGGAGACACTCCAAGAGGGAAACCTTAGACTACGACGTCAACCCCAAACTCCACTAGTAAACATGTTTTTCATCCTCTTTTTCTCTCTCTACCTTTCTCTTGATCTTTTCTCTCACCTTCTACACATTTCTGTCACTTTGCATTCTCCAAACTTTGCAATGCTTACTACATCAGACTTAACAAATCTGAAACTGAGACAGAATTCGGATGGGGCCACATGTGGCATACCTTTGCGAGTCAGAGAGAGCTGTACGACTGATAACCGCAGAACTTTCCATTCACTCCTTCTTCCCTGCAACATCTGCAAAATGCTTCTGTTCCCGACAACACCTCCTCCTTCACGCAGCCTCCACCCACGCGTAATGCGCACACACACACACAGATGCAGGAGCATGCACACACGCAGCCACAGTATCCTCTACCTTTGTTCTGGCCTTCAACTTGAATGATAAGAGGGGGAAGCACAAAACAATAGGTGGTACAGGAGCTATGCCTGGAGAAACCCTGCTTTAATCCAGTCACATTTAAAAAGAAAAATGAATGGACACGTGCAGGCACACAGACAAATAGACTTGCACTTATTCATAGGCTTTGTGCTTAAAGGTAACCCAACCATCTGCAGATTGCTCGACATGACTCACTTGTGCAAATGATATCCACCAAGACTAACACCAACACAGACAACCAGGACAACACACTCATTCATCAGGAAATTAGACCACATGTAGGGTGAGGCTTGTTGGAGTCTTCTTCAATTCTTGACAACACAGATTGTTGTGTACATGGTGATAACACAGCAACAGTGTTGCTGTTTTAGTAAATATGAGACAAACAAATCCTCTCATTTGTCATATTTTCATGGACTGATGTTTGGTTAAAGATAGAGATGGAGAGAATATTCCTTAGGATTAAGAAAGCCAAAGATAGCTGAGTAATGGCATCCTTGTCCTCATAGTGACCTTACAGGTTTTGGCTTTCCAGAGGTGATTTTCCACCTAAAAAGTGTTGTGTAGTGCACAACAACTTCCACTGACCAAAGAGAATATTTTTGAGAACGGAAAATATTGTTCACATGCTTAATTGCGGAGGTTGTCTTGTGAAACAACCCAGACGTATTTTGCAGCTATGTCTCTTTTCCAGAGATGGTTTTCAGGAGCATTTTTTCTCTCTTTCCTGTTTACATACGTCAAGTTTATTTTCCGTTTGAGTAGTACCGTTCTGCTGCTGCTGCCCGGACTGAGAATGCTTCAGTCATTTTACACATATTTTCACAGCAATTACCTTGTTGTCCAATACAGAGCAAAACCGAAAGGCCAAAAGGGGTTCCCCAGTGACTGATCGAAGAGGTGCAGCTGCTTTCCCCTTCTAGAACACCTGACCTCTGCCAATCTGAGGAGTGGTGAAATTGGAGAAATGCGGGTCTGCTTCAAATTGAGAGGCTTCCATATAAATTATGACCTGACGGTAGATTTGTGATGGGTTTATGGTCAGGAAGTGAGTTATTCTTGGTGTAAAACAAGGAGCATGAGCTGAGTTGACCTGTTTGTGCAGGCTGAGGAGGATGACGGCCAGTAGAGACGGATTCTATCCTTTTATCAAGACTCCAGCTGTGTGGCATTGGGTCTGAAAATGATCTAAAGATTGAGAAGGGTGGCTGGGAGATCATCCAAACTTTTACATTTGTATAATATTTGTGTACACATGGAAGAAATCAAGGTTGGTTGCTGTCCATGGTGTGTTGCATAGAATATCACAGCCTGGGAAGGGTTACTGCAAGACCCTAACCTACAAAGACTCAAACTGAATGTATAGTGAAAAAGACTGCGGGTAGATGCTGTTTTGGTATCTGTGCAGGGTCTCTTTAAAGGAGTACTTTGCCACTTTTTAACAGCTTTGTATCATAACAATGTGGGTAGTATGCATACATAACCTATATTAAACTTCCCTCCATCTTACCAGTGCTCAGATCTACCTGCTCATTTGCTATCGAATATTTGCTGCATGACATGTTTCGTATCATACACTCAACGTGTCATTTGGTGGATTCTGTTACAGCATTGCCTATTTCTTGGCTAAAATGTATTTAGAAACATATTTTAGTGTGCTGTTTAGCTGTAATGCAAGAGTTTGGAAGCAGGAAGTGGGCGCCATTGTGTTCCCTGTACTGTGTAAATGGAGGCTAAAAAAAATGAGATCAGAGATAAAACCAGGAAGTACTAATCAAATATAAACCAAGATTCTGTTACTGTGTTGCCTATTTCTTGTTTTCAGACACATATTTTAGCTTGTTGTTTAACTGTAATATTTGATCATTTGTTTCCAGCCAGCCGCCATACATTTTGTTTTTAGACTAGGTGAATTCAGCTCACATTTTGTCACCCACCGGCGGGAGCATTTATTGGTCTGGTGTGGCACAGTGCATTCTGGAACTTGTAGGTTTTCTACCTTTTGAGCAAAAGCAAATGCCACAGCCCTTTAACTCTGGTCATGTAGCACCAGTTTTTTTTAAGTATTTACATCTCTCTACTGCATAGACAGCCCAGTTTTGTGAGCAGACCATCTTTCCAGAAGTGAAATACTTCTTTAACTGTTTGCAGACAATTTGGACCCAAAGTCCCATTCACTGAGCAACGTTTCATCAAGATATATCACTATTCTTATTCCATGGAAATGGCATTTCTTAAGACCTGTTCCAGAAAAGGGAAATGGAAACAATTGTCTCTCTCTCTGATTTAAACAACTTATCTGACTATAACATGTTCAGACGAGTCTGAAGAAAGGGTGGAGGCCTAAGGACAATCGAGACATCTTTCTGTTATGATCCAACTGATCCCTTTGATGTATAGACGTGCCCAAAGCAGAGGCATTCCAATATGGGGCACTCGCCTGTTGCTGATGAAACTTTACATCATGAAAGAAATACATTTTAACGAGCCAGAGGCTTTGAGGGTGAGAGGCAAATATTCAATTCTTTTCACGTAAGCTTCACCCTATACAGGACATTTATATAATACAGGCTTAACTAGCCACGTGAACATAAGTAAAGAGGCCAGTGACGTCTCCTTCTAACATACTATATGTCATGGTTCATTCTTTTAAGGGTATTTACCTATCCATTGCCCTTACAGACACCTGCAGTGGTTAATGTATGCTTTATGGGGTATGGCAAAGGCGCATAAGAGGTTAAGCCCCTACAGCTCTGTTAGAGGCTTCCTCCTAGAGCTACGATTATTATACATAATCATTGATTTTGGTGCGGTATACCATCCTAATTAGACAGGATACTGTAACTCACACTTCTTTAATCTTTAGCCTGAAGCAAGGGTGGCGGCTGACCTTACACTGCCTTAGTGCCAAGATATGAGCCAATATTATGCAGGTTATCCTTGCCTAGAGCCAAAGGGCAGTCTAGACATACCGCTAGAAGTACAATACATCGACCGATTTGTCTGGTGTTTAGACTTGCCCAAGGTAGACGTGTTCAGCAAAGTATAAACAGTCTTAAAAAGAACTCTAACACAGCTCACAGTTGGTAAGACATGCGTTCCTCGAATTATGAAGGTATGAGAATCCAAATATTTCAGCCTGTTGCTGAGGAGTTTCCACATGACAAGAGAAATAGCCGAGGGGTATTGTTGTGGACTCGGCTGTCCTAATGTTACAGATTATACTGTAGCTGAGAATTCTCTTAGTCTTGGCTGTGAGCTCGACCAGCCTGAAGCAGAGGTGGAGAAGACCAGACTTCTCCCTGCTGCAGCCCAGGCGTGTGTTGGTGCTGCCGAGCTCCAGGCAACGCTCCAATCCGACCAGATGTAAAAACTATCCAGCTCACCAGGGAATTCCCTTACCTCCCCTCTGAGTCAGAGTGCAGGCTTTCCCCAGCTTTCTCTCTCTGTTTGTCTGTCTGTCTGTCTCTCTCTATTTTCCCTGCCTCTAGCACTCATTCCATCCATGGAAAGCAGGGCAAGCCAGAACGCACACTGCGATAGGTGCGCCAGGTATGTCTTCCTACTCCTCCGCCAAAAGAGTGGTTTGGACAAACCGTAACACTGACACAACCTCAACACATACATATAATAAAAACCAAGCGCAACTAAGCAAAAGGAGATGGAAAGTTTCATAAATGCCCACATTGTGGCTGTGCAGAGGGCACAACTCTCCACTGCACAGAAAAAAATGATAAGGCCTATTAAAATTACATGTCAACAATAATTACCATTGAAAAGAATGTTCACATTACAGCAGAAACAAAAATGTGGACTTGAGGTTTTTGACTCTATCATTATCTAGCTCCAGTCTGATTACTTTACGCTCCCTATGTGTGGTCTGTGATGAACTAAAAAAATAGGAAAAGCAGCTATCTTTATTAATCCATTGAAGGAATAAATAAAGGTTATTCATAAAAGTCACATGAATACATAAAATCTTTTGTTGGGACCAATAGAAAGTGTATACTCACTAAACAAGAGTCAACACCAGGGCAGGATATGCTTCTATCCTCCGATGCCTCAGTACACGAGGTCACAAGCATGATTTCTAAGGAAGCCCTGCCTCCCCTCTTCCTCTCCTCTTCCTCCTCTCTTTCTCTTCCCTCTACCTACCCTCTGAGGGTCTTGTCTTTTCCGTTTCACCCCTCCACAGGGAATCCCTCGCGGATGACTCACTGAAAACACTTCCTACTGAACAACGCAAACAGGCCCACGGGCTAACAGCGGCAGTGCGCGCTCACGTACACAACAACAAACACACACATGCACTGGATGCACACAGTTTGCATCAGTTATCCTGTGGGTGACGGAGTGGAGCAGTGGGGCTGGACGTGGCATTTGAAAAGTAGAAGTAATTATTTTTCGAGGCACATTAAGGTCTCCCGCAGTGGCAACAGCTATGAGCTGTGCTCATTTGATACTGAGGACATCTCAGGGGGGGACAGACAGACAATCAAAACAACACACAGAGAGGGAGAGGAGGATTAAAGTGGCAGCGGAAAACCGACAAAGCCAAACTATGATTTACTGTACCAGTGCAGCAGGTTAAAAGAATAAATATATGTGGGTATTTAGAAAGGTCTCCCATTTATCTACTTTCCCATTAAGAGATAACACCAAAATGAACTATCTGCCCTTCAAAGATCATTTGTACTGCGACATGTAATCATTAAAGCAAACACTACTGTATGTTCCCACCAAAAGGACTAAAACAGACCATACTTTAAACAAAAAAAAAAGAACTTTTTAAAACATTATCTTAAAATGTAACTCACTTTAACATGTTGCCAATTTTATTATTTGCCTTGTAATTTGTTTTTTCTATCTTTCAAAAAGTCCGTATCACCTGTATTCACCCTGGTAGCTTTTTTGTAAATCTCAAATTAACATGGCGCATCAGTGTCAATGATTTGCTGAGGACTGGTGAATGTTTTTGGTGTCTCTGTTCTCGTTAACCAGAAAGTGTTAATGGAACAATCTCTCAAATGTTGGTGTCATCCATTATTTAGACGTCAGTAATGAATTGATAAGCTTTTGTTGTTTCAAAGTGGCATTTCAGAAACAGGCATCTGGGTATGTTTGTGCTAAAAGCAGCTACATCATTGAGTGTGTGAAAGCAAATGGAAACAGTTAAAGAAATACATGTATTTATGATTTATGGCCGTCTCATTTGGGCTAATAGGCTTTTGTTCTGTGTGTGATCTCCCTCTGACTCAACTTGGACGATTTTAACTGAATGTAATTATTCACACAAGTTGGATTGGGACACTCAAAACCCGTCTGTTGCTCCTTAGGATTTGTGGAATTTTCTGGAAGGTGTTTATTGGAGTCAATTTTGGAAAATGAGCAGCCGTCCTGACCTTTGATGGCAGCGACAGTCATGGCTGTCACCACTGTGGCGAAAGCAGTGATTGGTGTTGTGCTGTACAAAGAGCTGGGCTGTGCGTGCGCATGTGCGTGTCCCACTGTGTGTATAAGCACATGTCTGCGAGTAGTAATTATTGCGGTGCATTGCTCTGTATTTCATGGGTGCACTTAGTCATGAACTTTTCCAGAGGAAAATAAAACCAACGTTATAGAATAAATCTGTAATATAATTATAATTTTATTGGATTCTTCTTTTTCCCTTATTCCAGTTTGGTCCTTCTAAATCAACAATCAGAGAAATTTTCAGTCTGTGAACCTTCATGAAACAGCAGGATTCTCTGATTAAAATGCCAAAAGACGATATTTTGCAGTATATCTGGGTCATAAGTACTTTTCCACACTCATACTTGCTCATAGATAGTTGCCATTAGTGAGTGATGTGTGTGTTCCTGTGTGTGCATGTGTGTTGGTCTGTCCGTAATGGGCTCTTTGACTTAGGAGACCCTGGAAGTGGTGGGTCATTAAAGTTTACATAAAAGCAGACTAAGTAGTAGACACACAACCTCTCTTTCGATCTCTCTCTCTCTCTCCTTCTCAACACCACAGAGACGGAAAACAAACCACTGAAATGTCGATGGCAGGCACGAGTGTGGGGATCCCGCTAGCGCAGAGCTCCACACCGGCTAATGTCTTTAACGGGTATCGAGGATAGAGGTAAGAAGGGTGGAGGATGAGGGAATGAAAGAAGAGAATAAGAGGAAGCAGAGGGAAAGACAGAGAGGGGGTGAAAAAAGGGTAACACAACCTAGAAGGGGTCATGAGTCTCAAATAGCAAGGAGCGAAGAGGCGAAGGTGTTGTGTATGTATGGGCTTTCCTCTCCAGGGGATCCCCCTCCATGACTAAGTAAAGCCAGGAGGAGGGAGACCCCATATTACCAAGTTCAACCACCTCCCCTTACCCCATCTCTACCTATCCCTTATCCCCTAAGGTGCTTAAGAGTACTCTCACAAGTTAAGTAGGGAGAAGTCTATTTTAGCTTGTCTTCCTTTAAGTCATTTTCAAGAACATATTTATTTTAATTTGTGGAAATTGCATAATGACTAAAGCCAGTCTTTTTCCATCCCAATGATGAGACTCAATTTTACATGAGCTTTGATGAATCCGTGATGAAGGTTCAAGTATTTTACTGATTCAGGTAATGCATTCAGCAGTTTTTTAACCAATTGTTGCCTTCTCATTTGAATCAAATGGTAAATAGTTGACAAGTAAGTAACCGAAAATGATTTGGGAGAAGTGGAAAGTAAGACCCATTTTCTTGAAGTACTGTTTGAAAATGTATGCAGCAGTCTTATATGAATTTGAGTCTTATTAGTCCATGTAAGTTGGACATAGGTTTTAAACATGACACAGTAATAAAAACTTCATTTCATCATTGATTCACTGATTCATTGATGCATGCAAAAAGTTTATTTTCTACTGGTTACTAAGATGTTGCCCCGATCCTTCTTCTTCCCCACAAAATGACTGTATAGGTCATGTGCAATCAGCTTTTTATGACTCGTAGTATGTTTAGTGTTAATCAGCAACCTCTGGTGATGAAGGAGGAAGTCGGGTGATGTAGTATAAACAGCGACAAAGTCCATGTAGGCAGGAGGTCTGGGTGGATGGATGGGTCAAACACAGGACTTTCACCTAGGAGACTGCTGTGTGTGACCTGTGTGAAACTTGAGGTCAACATTAACTTTTTTTTTACTTACGTACGTAACTTAACTGATGTAGCATACTTAAATTACGTCACACACCTAACAGACTTCATTTACACTACAGATACAGTACAAGTTAACCTAACTTTCGTTGCTTAACAACTGTGCTAATTTCACCTCAACATGATCTGTTTTTCTAAACCTAACCAAGTAGTTTTGGTGCCTAAACCTGTTGATTTTGTTTTTTTATTTCACAAAAATCTTATAGTCACCTTGGTCTAGGAAGGATCAGAAGTGTAGAGATGTTGAGAGTTGGTAAGTATTTTAGTGAGTAGCTAGATTATTAACCAAAATCATCACCACAAGTTGTGAAATCTATGATTAATCAATTAGTTGATACTATCAGAGATGCTTCCCTCATCCCTACTTGTTGTTGCTCAGCATCATCATTAGCAACACTGTACTATTTCAACAGACTTCAGTGGTGTCACTGTGCTTGACCTTTGCTTTGATTTAGTGGGTGCAATCAAGGAAATGATCATTCACTTGCAAACTTGATCAGTGTTTTTACCAATGCACCCTCCCACACAGGGAGGAAATGAATGGCCAAACAATCTGGACAAAATAAAAAAAGAAACCCTTATAATCATGAATCAGAGACACTCAGCTGGGGTGAGTATCCAGTAGAATGGGCGGAAGAAGGAGCTTCTGAAAGTAAGCGAGAGGGTTAAATGTCAAAAGCAAGGGAGTCAGGGAGGGAGAGACAGCGAGGGAGAGAGGGAAAGTGAGAGAAAGAGACGTTGCACATGCCCTGGTTGTGATTCATTCCTTAACTTGTGGCGAGCACCAGTGAACAGGCAATGGAAACTTCAGCAAATGTAAATACGCTTTGGTTAAAAATATAGTGGCTTAATGCACACCACATGTGGCTCCCTGGCAGGGCCTGCTCTATTTTGACGGGAGGAGAGACTGAGGGAAGGCGATGGAGGCAGAGAGGGAAAGAGACATTCGAAAGAGATATTAAGAGGGGAAATTGAGACACAGTAAACATGGTTTAGTGACGGCAGCTTACCCTGGGCCTTCTCCACGAACACCACCTTGGAGTCAGGGAGGAAGTTGAGGCCGCTCAGGAGCATCATTTTGCCTCCGGTGGCGGGGTAACTATCCATACTCTGCTTCTCCACCAAGGGAAGCTCCTGAGCTGAGCGCTGGGCTGTTTGAGGGGAAACACACACACACATTTCAATAACAGTGTGTGAGCCCACATAAACTCACTGCCTGATCTCCATTCACTCCAAGAAGTACAAGCCCAGTACAAAGCCAGTAAAACAGCAGTTCTTGGTTAGGAAAACATTCTTATCAACTTTATTATGATGATTTCATGACCCCTAGCTAAGAGGTTTTCAGCCAACAGCTGCTCTTTAAAATGATATCGAAAAAGGCGGACCACTGATCAAAACAACATTTTCATGATCTGATCCTTAGTCATAATTTTCCATCAAGGAGCCTTCGGCCAACCACCTGTCTCTGCTTTGTATAACTGTAGCGAGCTAGTCACCTTTAGCCTCTGGGATTTGGTGACCAGATTCACAGCCAGAGCCATATATTTATTATCACAACTGTGCATTTAATCCATTATTATCCCATTGCACAATTTTAGAATAGGAACTCAAGTTCACAACTCGGATTAACATCCACTTTAGACCATAAACTACAATGCCAGCTCCATCTCACCATCTAACTTTAATTGGCTTCCGTGGGTGCAAATAACATCACACCTATATACACAAATGAATGACAAAGAAACAGAGGTTTCTTTCAATGCGTTCATTCAACCGTGCCAAAACTGGGGCTGGCAAATGACCTTTGTGGAACCTGTGCTAATGGGGTAGTCTAACCACAATAACTTGTGCATTCAGTCATAAAATGTGAATTGAGATAGATAACACGTGTGTCTGGCATCGTGTACAATGCATCTATTGCCTTGGCAAATTGCTTTGATCATATAAATCTTATTGGCTGCAGAGGCGCTGAATTTGCTCCAGCAGGTAATAAAATAGCAGCTCAGTTTATTGGATTACAACAATAGATGCCACCTTTTGCTTAAGTGGAAAGCCAAGAGAAAAGGCATGCCAGTTTGTGAGTTTGTTTTTGTGTGTGTGTGTGTGACTTACAGCATTCAATGGGGTTTGAAGCAACCTGTAGGGACACCGTCCTGCCGTTGGGCTGGTTGATGTGCACTCGGAACACCAATCTCACACGTGTGTTTTTACGTCCGATGTCTGTCTCTCCTTTGCGAAGCTCAATGTCTGAATTGCGCAGCTTCAGGATCCCTGCACAATCAATTCTGTGACAGAGGCAGAGGAAGGCAAAATTCAACACCATATTTCAAAGATGACATTATATATTCAAGATAATGGACAATCGTTTTGGGGTTCAAGGCAGACCTGTAGGCTATTACAAAGCAATTATCTCAAGAAAGCATCAGTCACTGCTTTCTCTACTTTAAAATGTATGGTCACACAGGATACTCCCTACAGAATATTTTTAACTGAAGGTACTGTATGGACAAAGGCTGACATGGGAGCAGTTTTGATTTAGACACTGAGCAGAGTAGCACATCAAGACCAGCAGTAAAGTCCCCGCTGGTGTTACAGATCACACACTGGAAGTCTGCTGGAGCGTGACCGTGTCATTATTAATCCAGCATGTCATCAAAGACAGAGTTGGACATTAATGACTTCACATCGCAGTTTTAAAGGGTCACGGTGGTCCAAGAATTAGCCGCTCTCTGGAGGAATCCTCTGGACTGAGCACACCACCATCAAACAAAGCCCCATCAGCTGCAGTCAGTATACACAAAGTCACTTTATTGCTATCAGAGTGCAGCAAGCCTCTCCAGTCCCCTTCACACCGCTGAAGCCTTACACTTCATATGTTTAGGTTTAAAACCCCTGCGTGTCATTGCCATGTGTAGCATGAGTCTTTTTTTTTTTTTTTTTAAAGCTGTCTGTCTTATTTCATCTTGCAGTTTGGGAGGTAAATGCGTGAATTTTCTTTCCCTTTTCTTAGTGGAAAAAAGGCTTTCATTTTCAGACATAACCTTTCGTGAATTTAAATGAAACTAGTGTGGCTGGTAAAAAAGAGAGGGAATACAAATGGGATATGGTTTGGCATTTCAATTATTTTACATGGTAGCTCTTTGGCACTCTTCCTGGAACATGGTAAATGTCAGGTTTTATACTAATTCATTTCTCCCCTTGACTTTGGTTTGGACAGACTGAATAAATAAGAAAAAATAACACGCAATGCTGACTACCCACACCTTATCAACCTTGCATGATGTAAGTGTTGTGTGGTACATTTAGTTTTTAAAACATACACAAGTTGATGGACATCATAGATTATTCTGAAGTCAGTTTTCACAGACTAGTCTTCTCTGCCAGCAATGTAACAAGACAGTCAAAAATGTATTCTAAGCATCACCTTACTGATTAGGTTACAGGTATTTATGATCAAACAGCATGATATGAATACGCAGAAGGGTATGTACTATTTTAAATTAAGCTACCTTATGTGTTTGAGATGAATTTTCCTAGAAAAGGAAAGAAAGACAGATTGAAACTGTCTGAAAGTTTGATTGCAGTTCCCCACTGTCTGCATCCCACACACCGAGCAAATGATTGCTGGCACGAGAGCAGAGGGATGGATGCTGCGTTATCAAGGCGACTGTTAAACAGCTCAGTGGAAAGAGACAGTTAAAGGCTTTTCTTTGACCTTTCAGATAGTCGGGGGAGAAAGAGAGAACTTTCACTCCTCTTCCTTTAGCGTGTGTGCTGACGACAAAGGGAACAGAAACTTCCTCTAGAATATTTTTTCAATATCATATTCATCCCAAGGGACAGATTAAATCAAATGGGTGAGGGGCGCCCCCAAATATGATACAATATAAGGGATATTGCGGTATTATTGGAACTGATATTGTAAGGCTGTGTGCATGTTAAAATCATCCACACTCCAAGACAAGACCACTGCCCTGAAACTTTTATGTCCTATTAATATCTTTAGAATCTTCTGCATTTAAACAAATGTTAAAAAGTGTAATAACAAAGCAGAGATGCATTAAATCATTACATAGTATTAACTCTTTTAATGGTGAAGGATAAACCTGAGGTGCTATAAGAGGTAAAGGTGTTATGTAACCTATGTTTGAATACAGCAGTTTTATCCATAAGCCAGAGTTCTGGGCCCCAGTCCAAAAAAAATTCACTGCAGCCTCGTCTGAATGGAGCCCCAGGACAGGAGCTGCTGCCTGGACACACCGCAGAGCACAGTCCCTTGGATTACTGCAAGTCCGGAGGAAGGATGAGAGAGGCCATGGCTGATTTAGCTCAGCCTAGCAAACTGATTCTAACGTCTCAAAAGGTAAATTTATATATTTATATATTTAGGAGAGTACTTCATATGAGTCTAACCACACTTTCACAAATTAAACTATGTCTATTAATTTCTCATTCAGCTTATAGACTACCCAAACTCATAATTAGCAGACAGCCACCTGAATTTGGAGAAAAACTTAGCTTGTTAGCTAGCTCATTTTGCTGTGAATACTAACATTAGCATTTATGTTAGCCTACATTTATATGCCAATATTTATAGTAGTAAATGTAGGCAAGTAATGGCAAATTGTGTTTTATTACAAACCTTCATGTGCTACAGAGCTAGCTAACAATATTTTAGCTGTTAGCTGAAGAATGGAAACAACACAGCTAAAACAACTTACGATAAGCTATTCAAAAGTTTTAAAACATCTCATACTTACATTCACATTTCCCTAAAAGTCTCTTGTTGGTCATGGTGTTACAGCTGTCTACCAGCTGATAAGTTACATACTGCATTGTGTATGCAAGCTTACTGTCACACTGTCATGACTTTCTGGAACACAGCATCATTGTTACTGTTATTAGTAACACCTGTGTTTTTCCTACTGTGACAAGGCAAAATGGCTGCTATTGATATTACTAGGAGACATAAATTATACACCATGAGTAATTTGTGCACTTTCTCTTCCTTTATACATTTCAATGGTCTTTAATTGACATTGTTTCGCTTTTGCTAAATGGCTACCACAATTGTTCTGTTCCTTTTGACTGTAGCCTAATTTTGGTATGGAGTATTCCTTTCACCAGAACTGTTAGTTCAGTAGTCCGAATAACTGTGACGTGGCCACATCGCCCTAACACTTCAGAGGAAATGACTAGTCATTGTTTTGAATTGCAAATGTGTAAAATCAGCAAACTTGTTTATTTCTGTTGTTATCTTTAGCTTCG
>JAPZEB010000025.1:21857228-21876162 GCA_029783705.1 Chaetodon striatus | reverse complement strand
CTAGAATATGTCTCTGAAAACATTTGAGGCAAGAAATAGGCAAGTTACAGACGGTTGATTCATGTTTGATTGGCTTAGTTTGACAGTTCACGAGCAGTAATTGACATGATTGGCAGCTGCGTTAGAGACTCCTCAGCTCTGATTGGTTGTTTTTGTTCAAATGCAGCAAGGTCATGAGATGCACTACAGGGCGATAGAGTAGGTAGAAAATCTTCACAGATTTTCTGTCTCATTTAGTGCTGGTAGTGACAGTTTCAGCAAATATTATTAAATATAATATTATTTTGTATGAAAGTAACCAGCTGTAAGTAACTCTGGATGTAGATAGTTGATTGATGAATCTCATTCCATAGTCATTAGATACCAATGTTCTGGGTTGGTGGTTTGGTCGGACAATGAACCCAAAGCCTCGGTACTTGACAACCTGGGAACGATACTCAACAATCAGCTCACTCTAGAGTTACATACAGCACTGTTAATGATCTGTGTTCCATCATAGCTTGCAGTGAATAGCACTGAATTGGAATTTTCTGATGTTAAATGTCACTTGGTGGTAGCCTCTGTTGATTATCAGTGAACCTGAATACTTCCAGCATTACTGTCAGTTTGCCTGCTATTTAGACTTACCATAGTTCAGTGGCAACTACTGGATACATGCAATATATATCATTTCCCCCCATGTTTTTCTGTAGCTGACCCTGACCAGTGACTTCCCTACAGAGAAAAGAGGAGGAAGAGGGGGTCCCTTGTACGAACAACAAAGTATCATATTGCAGTAACTTCTACTGATATGACTATAATGTCCTTCCTCGTTAATGTTGGCAACGGTGTCATTATATCATCATTAACATTATTCAAACATTCAGCGTATCCCCATGATCAAAATCAAAACACAAATGCTATCAAATTTCATCTCCAAATGCGTTTTCCAAGTGTTTGAGGGAAATACGGTTTCACAGATTCGCCCAAAATAACTATCCTGAACCACTGAGAGCACAAACACACCGTGTTCCTCATCTCTGATTTCCACTACTTTGTATCAAGTCAGTCCCCCGTGAATCTGCGGGCATAATGCCTTATGCTTTGCCTATGTTAAGGGAAAATACTGGCGTTCACTATTCAGCATATTTCCTTAATTGCACTACTATTACCATTTATCAAAGTAATAGTTCCCATTATATGACTTTGTTGATATATTTTGGGGTCATAAACTGATACAGAAAGGTTGAAGCACATGGCGGCTGATCACACATGGCTGACACGTGTTCTAGAATTTAAATAACATGCACACATTGCAAATATACACATTTAAATTACATTTCTAAGCACTGTAATGCCACTCACCCATGGCTGCCAACTGCAGAGATTTCCTGACAGGAACACTGAGGCAGTTGGCAGAATAATGGACACCGGGAGCTTACGTGGATAAATTAAGTTTTAATTTGTAATGATAATGTGTCATTATGATACTTGATGGGGCTTTCAAAATTAACAGGGTCTGATGAGTGGTACCATTGAATGCACATCTTTTGGCAAGTGCAAAGCACTGAAAAATAGAGTCTCCATTATGTGAGCTACAAATAGTATGGAAATGATAATGACAAGTAAAAAAAAAAAAAACCCTTCATATAACAAGTAGAGCAGGAGTGCTGGTAGCTGCCATGAGTGCAATTAACAATGGCTTAGACAAGCTACAATGTAATTCCTTTTGAATGGGGGCCAGATTTAAAGAGAAAAATGACTCCCTTGAGTCTGAAATGTAGCTGGCAAGCTCGAGGATGATCACACATAATCAGAAGCAGACTGCCTTTTGGGGGCAGGCAGGCAGGCAGGCTGTGGGGCAAGCGTGAGCAGACTGCACGGGGGGAAAGTAATAGTACGCTGTGTTTTCTTTGCCTACAGTAGCTCTCTGGCGTCAGCTGCGGCTTGGCCGATGCGCACGTGTGAGCGCAAAGATGAAAAAGCAGCATCACATACTTGAGGAGATGAATTACGATACAAACCAGCGGTAGGAAAAAAGTAGCTGCTCTACTGATTGGCACTGTCAGTGGGATGGGCTTGCCCCTGGTCGTTGAACAACTTTAAAACCCTGTGGTGTGGCATGGCTCAATGGCAGTCTGAAGGCTTATCTTGATGGATTCTGTGCTACTGAGTAAAGTACCATTAGCTGCCATGTCTGTCAACAATCTCTACAGCGACAGACATTATAGCCGTCAGCTCATTAAGCAGTTTATACTTCATTAAAAACGATGTGTGTAATCTAAAAACCTGATGGTGTCATGCTTCTCCTAATGCATGTGTGATAAAAGTAACTTCACCTTTTCCTCAGGATTAGTTCATATGTCTGGCTTCAAATCCCTGCCACAGTTTAACTACACATGAGGTAATATTTTTTATGTAAAAGACATCCATACTGTGACTGTGTTGACTTGCCAAAATACACCCTACAGTGTTGGACACTTTTGCACTCGCAGGAGGGGCCAAATCATAACTTAACAGAGGTTCAAATCCAAAGTGTGTCCTAAACAGAAGTGAATAAGAAAGTTGTAAGCCTCCCTCTTTCCTTCCTGCAAAGTCATCACAGATGGGCAAAGTAACATAGCAGGCTGTTCTCATGCACCGTTCATACATTTTCCTAAAAAAAGTAATGCGCCAAAATTTGTACATAGCTTACGTAATCACGAGTCAGTAATTCATGCATAACCCACAAATTTAGGAATGCTGCGACTCAGTGGCGTAAAGTAGTTACAATGGGCCCTAGTGCACGCTAACATGCACATCTTGTCTTGTCATACGATCAGAGACTTGACAGTGGATAACATCAACATACACATTACCCAGCAATCATTACTGCATACCTGTATAGAAAAAAAAAATACCAAAGAAAATAAGAAATTATTAATTCAACAGTTTTAATTGTTGATTAATAGTTACAGAATAGTTGAAGTCATAAAAGAGGCATATTATTTTATCATAAAAAATAAAAAATAAACACGATGAAGCTAGATTTGCCCTTTACAGGGGCATATATAGCAAATGGCACTGCTTTTAATTGAATGTGAGGTGAGTTTATTTTTGAACACATGTTTTTTCAAGGTGGCAGTCACTCATAAGGGCCCATTCTCTACCCAACACATTGTGAGTGGGCCCACTCTCTCTATGGGCTCCCCACCTCACAGGACCACCCGACTAATGTGCTGATGGGAGTACAGAAGGACGCAGTTCCCATTATGAGGCAGGTTGGGGTTGTACATGGGTCAAAAAACACAGGACTTTCCCCAGGAGACCAGTGTTCAGAGCCACATGAACTTTAAGTTCACCCTAACCCTAACCAGAGTAACTCCACTTACCTAAATCTAACCTATGTTACCTTACCAACTTTTCTTTATGTCTGTAACTTTATGTTAAGTATGTAACGGCAATTGTAGGCACTAATTTGTAACATATCATACAAACCTTTGTGTAGGCATTTTTGTAGGATATCATACAAACTGTCAACGTATCCTCATGCAATGGTTTGAATGATATCCTACAAAAATGCCCACAAAACAGTTTGTATCATATCCTATGAATTGGCTGCCCATGAATGATGTAAGATCCTTTACGTAAAATTAAGTAATGAAGAAAAGTTACTGTGGTTATGTTTAGAAAAAGACATGGTGACGATGTACCTTAAAATAACTCAAAGTTCACACTGTTCCAAACACTCCAAACAAATACAAATACAAATTTCGGTTCTTTACTTTCCATAGGAAAACATACAGACAGTGTGTGAGAACAGACTGAAAGCACTCTATGAGGATATGTAGAAACCAAAGCACGCTGTGCAAAATTAGCTGAAGGTTCTTTACTTGATTTCTGAGCATAAAGTTTTAAAAAAGTTATCTCGTAGTGGCATTTTTTTACCCAACTATATGTATTTGATAACTTAAGTAACCAGTTACTTTGAGGATTCACATTGATAATAATACAAAAAATCATCAACAAGTAAGTTTTGATATATATTTGTGAGTTAAAATGAGACTTAGTTAAAAATAAAAAGCCACCCAGCAGTATATGAAGTAATTAAAATGAGCTCCATGTTTACCAACTGCAATTTTAAAGTTTTGTACCTATCAATGAATTACTAATTTCCAAAAATATTATAAATATTGTTTTGACATGGGCCATTCTGCATGAGGATTATTTTACTTGGTATTTTAAGTATATTTTGATGCCAGTAACTTTGTACTGCAACCGAGATAAATGGTTTTTACCCGTAACAGTGGTACACTGGTATTGCTTTTACTTGAAAAATGTGAATACTTTTTCCACCCCTTTTTGCCTCTTTTCTCTCAATATATAATTTTCTTTGACATAACTATTGTTGAAGTTTGTCTTTGGGTCTGACTTGCTTCAGTTCTTTGATTAGCTTTCGATTGTCAGTAAAGCTTAAGCTCTAAATGGTTTGTATGTAGCGTCCGGAAAGAATTTGCCCTCACTTCACATCTTCTCTGGAAATGTAAGATTATAATTTATTGCGCTACTACATCTGGCCCTGTGACACTGCACGTACTGAGCAGCCACAACATGTCTGCGGAGAGCATTAGAGACACACTACGTCTTCTCGCGCTCAGATTTATGAGCGGCTTGCTCCTCGCTCGCGTGTTTCGCAGAAAATGATCATTGCTCGTGTCTTGTAAACAGACACACGCTGCTTTTGCATTTGCACAGATTGAGATGTTGCTTCTTTGTTTTTGCTCTTTTTCCTTATGTTCAGCCCATAAAGCAAGGCTATTTGTGCTACACACACACACATCATACTATGCCAAAGATAGATCAAGAGTGTCCAATACAGAGTTTCCTTGAGGTTATCCTCCTGTTTTCTGCTACCGGGAGTATATTGCTTCTGTGTCAAGGGACTGGAAATCTTTGCCAAGAGTGCTGATGATATAATAAAGGACAAGAGAGGGTTTTTCAGTTCGAGTGCTATATTTAATGCCAGTTTCTATAATGTTTACTACCAGTGGTTTGGCCCAGGAGTCAGACTACATCTTGGCATGGCCAGAAACCGTTTCTTAGAACTCTCCATAAAAAAGATTACATGTAAATGACGAACCAAAAGTTGACAGGTATAAATAATCCCATCTAAGGCTCTTGAAGCTGTGGGCTTAGTCTTGTCGTACTTGTTTGTCTAGACACTAGGAATGCTACCATTTGGAAAAAAAATAGCTTGTGGCAGATATTAATATGGACATGGACACTAACAAGACATTTAAACCGAGAGAAGTGTAGCTAACTCTGGGTGAATCCCTGCGATACATAAAATTCAAGGCTGCAAACCCGAGCTCTTCCCTCAAAGCTGCACAGTTAATCCTCTCCTTTTACAACATATAATTCATGTTTGACATATCCGGGGAAATGTGCACACTGGCATCTTGAGTTCCCTACACTATTATTATCTATTTTCTGAGTTTTTTCTATGGGCCATAACTTGAATCAGGCAGCTTTTAATAGCTGTAAACACTCATTTGTGTGCACTCTGTTGATACAAGTTTGTTACTCAGCCGTGCTGAACCCTGCAGCATCTACTGCAGCTACAGACGTGATGACTAGTCGGCCCTTTTGATTGTAGTCTAAAATGAGTGCTGATGGTGTCTGCGGTTAATGAAGTTGTGAATGGCTGTGGTCAGATCCATCCTTTGGCATGAGTGTGAGCACACACACACAAGCACAAACAGTTGTACACGCTTCCCCACTTCTCCTTTTCATCTTTGTTAGTATTTAGACGCATGGATGTACTGCACATACTTGAGTGCTCGCAATGGAGAACTGCTCGGAGCTATCTTAGGCATGTCTGGACACTGCTGTATGTTTAGCTACTGGCTTTTTTCAGAGATTCCTCTTCTGAGCAGGAAGTAACGTACATGTCTGGCTTCTAACCAAAGGAGCAGGGCTGTCATTGTCACACGGTCATTGACTAAGATTCTGTGCTGGTAGGAAAAGGGGAAGGAACAGTATGAGCCTGGCACTTTGTCATGGTTGTTTACATGATACACTTCAGATAGATCTTTTGTTGAATTATGCCTGGGATGTGGTCCTATTGTTCCAGGTTTGGTTTGATAAGTGAGATTAATATTCCACTTAAAATTATTACTACAAACTCGAGCTGATATCCTGTAACTGTGCTTCATCATGAGGTCAATTCAAGAGGCAAAATAACTTTTTAAACACTGTAAAAAAGACAAAAACTATGAAAACTAGAAAAGTGCACTCAGTAGAGTGCAGAGTTCCACTGTCAGCTGCCCGTGCTGATTGTGTCCCCTCTAGACAATTCCTGTAATTTCAGCAGACGCACTGCAGCACATGTTAGAGCCGTCCCAGAAATAGGAATGGAATTAATCTGCAGATCAAAATGAGACCAAACTCTACTACAGATGTCAGTTTTTGAGCCACGACGACGGCCAAAATGTGGCCTGCAACAAAAAAAGGTCGGGCTTGTTGTTCTTAGCTGAGATGATTCCGGAAACACTTGTGGCCCCTACCGAAGAAGAGTAAGGATACATTCAGTGTCAGCATATAACAGTCAGCAAAACAAGTTTTTCAACTACTTTGAATCACCACAACCACAAGAGGTCCTTGAGTATACTGTCATAAATGTGCACACAAAATATCAGGCTAATTGGTCCAGTAGTTTGCAAGATTAGCTGAGGAAAGCGAGATATACACACTCGAGCGCACGCATAACCGACAAAATGCATGATAATTATGGAAAAACATTGTAAATGCACCCAGAATACAAAACCCTGAATACAAGCCAGCAGTGACTACAAGTGAAAACAAAATCCTAAAAGTATAATAATGCTGTCTATTGTTTGTTATTGTCTAGATTAAATACAGCTCCTCAGGGTTGAAATATCTGCACATTGTTTTTTTAACTAATGACCTATTACTGCACCCTGTCAGTGTTGTTTTCTCTACGACTGCTTTTGCTGACAGTGTGAGATGTGATAACAGCTCCACCATGGGCACTGTATCTTACCCACATGTGTAGCTAATTCAAAACCTGTGGCCAATAACAGCTTCTATAGGTCAAAGACATATGACCTATGAGACAATTTTCCGACATCACTTCTAACACAGATAATTACTCAGCCAAGACATCTGAGGAGGGCCATATTGTCAGTTTCAAACAAAACAGTATGATATAAGCTTTGTTTTTTTTCCCCCCTCTCTCCAACGAAATGTCTATCCATTCAGTTTTGTTGCAATCCCAGTAATGGTTATGGGATTATGAGGGCGGATGGTTTCATTTTTCTAGCCTATGACTGTCACATCCAGGTCCATTACGGTGATTTAAACCCAAGCATATATGCCAAGGCCATTTTTACTGCAGGGGCTCTCCAGCTTGGCTGCTCTACATTAAAACACATTTATATAGTCCAGCACAGCCAGGGTCCTGGTTATGCGAAAGGGTCACTCACAAATCTGAGCTCAATCTCCCTGCGTCTTGAATCATTTTGTCGACTAAAGACTGAGAGGTGATTTGTCACAGGCAGTCATTGTTTCCATAGCTGCTTTATCTAACTGGAGGATGACAGGACAGGAGGTTCAGTGATGTAGACTATATTTAAAGAAAAACACTCAGACAGACACTCAGTGAATTCCAAATGCATGCACACCTAGAATTAGCTACATGAATATCTATTTTGCAAACATATATATTATTAAATGATACATTATTCTGCATTATTTATATATTTTTACTTCGGCTGAATGCCAGTTTTTCAAGCATTCACCAAAGTCGAGGCTGCATGGTGCTACGGTAAATATTTCTTCTACCGCTTCCCAATTTTTAATGACATCGCTGGGTCATTATTAGAGCAGAAATTTGATCCAATGACTCAAGGAAACATTTAAAGTAACAGTTCCACATTTTTTGGAACTGTGCTTATTCACATGTCCTGCTGAGAGTTGATGAAGAGATTAATAGTACTCTCATGTCAGAAAATTATGAAGATGAGCTAGGGGATAGTTTAGCTAGTGTGAAGACAAAATGCAAGAGGAAACTCATCTGGTGCTCTTGAAATGTTACAAAAAAAGAAAAAAAACATCTGCCTTCCAGCACCTCTACAGTAAAACAATTTACCAGTGGAACACACTTAGAAAATTGAAAATATGTTTTCTCAGTAGCCTCTCTTGACTTCTGTACTAAAGCTTGCCAATTACAGTCTTATATCGTCAATGTTTAATATTTACAAAAACCAAAGTGTAAAGGAATATTAACCTCACTTGGTGCCTTGCAACCTTATGGTAACAAGACTCCAGGAAGTCACCGCCCTCAGCCAAGTCTGGCAGTTCAATAAAACTGCAAATATTTTTTTTTTCACTACACTTCTTTTGTATTGTTTTGGATATTTCACCTTTGGACAGAGCCAGGCTAGCTGTACCCCACTGTCCAGTCTTTATGCTATGGTAACATTCGTCTGGCTCCAGCTTCATATTTAACAAGTAGATGTGAGAATATCAGTTTTCTAATCTAACTCTTTACAAGAAAGCTGACGTGAACATTTCCCAAAATGTTGAACTATTTTTTTGAAAACATGAAACAGCGGGTATAATTACTCTTTAAAATCTGTGTGCACTACATTATATTCCCTAAGGCCTTTTCCATATTTCATTCTTATTATGACTTCTGTCAAGATGCTGAGGTCCATTTGCTCATTTATTCATTTGTCTGTGACCTCAAAAATGCAATTATCCATCATTATTGACCTGATTCACATGAAATTTGCTGCATACACTCAATATCCCAAGAGGGGACATTTGGTGACTCCATGACCTTTCTTTCACTGGCATCATATTAAGCCAGCCTTTCAATTTTCACATCACTCTGTATCTCCTGAGTCTTCGGTCATAAAACACACAATATTTGCTGTGGTGCTTTCCTGGTCCCAACAGGAGGAAACCTATTGATTCTGATGACCTTTAACCTACTGACTGTGAAAGTAACAGCTAACAGCTCTGATCAGCAATTGAGCATAACTTGTTTTTCTTCTATAATGGCATCTACTAAAAAATGTAATGGGTCCTTTTAAATTAAGCATGCCCCACAGTGTAACACACTGCACTTCCTCCTGATTGGCTTAGATCAGATTCATCATTCACAGATGACAACACGTTCACTCACTACTCTGTTTCTTCCTTAAATTTTTGACTTTGGAATCAGGAAATAGTGACTGGGTATCCTGTCACACTAACTAATGCTTCCGTCCGATCAGTTGTTGATTCCTCCAAACTGTCCACGTGCAGTTTCACATTTCAGAGGAGCAACTTGTGTTTGCACTCCCTTTAACTTTGCCAGACATGTAGGACACTCACACAGCAAGTTGAAACAAGATCCCATCCATCAGGTTATTGTGCTGCATTCTTCACCACTTCAGTTCATGAGCAATATCAGTGTATCATTCATGGAATCTAAACGTGTGACAGCTGATTGACAGGAGGAAGATGTCAGCTGAAGTTAGCGTTCGTCAATGCTGCTGCAGAGGTGTAACATACAGGGCCTTTCATGTACAGACTCAAAGAAAGCTTGAGGCAGGCCGCTTCCACTGCTGTTACAGTGATTCTATGACCTGTCCTTGGTGTTGGTATTGACATGTCATAAAAAGATTAAAAATAGCTTGATCCTGGCTTACAGTGCTGCAGCAAGTCACACTCTTGTCTAAGATCGGCTGACTGTCATTCTGACTGAGGAGCCGAGAAAAATAACCCCTGCTGGACATTTATGCAGAGGGGGGTCAACTGAAGGACCAACCCCTGTCTCCTTCCTCTTTTTTTCTGCTCCTTTCCTGTCTCTAGTCCATGCCTTCCTATTTCACGGCCCCTCTGATGGGATCCCCTCTTCTGTTTCCTGCTGTTTGTGTGGGTTGCTAGGAGACCATGGCAGCTGTCCAGTTGAGAGGGATTTTTTGCTTTTTACTGGTGTGACTGGGGGGGTGGGAGGTTACAAGGTCAGCACATGGGTGGGATGCTTTACAGTTTTTATGTAGGCATTTTGATATATGGGCACTAGTAATGCCATGTTCCACTAAATTAGCATATCATCCTTTTAACCATAAAATAGGGTAAGTATTAGTATTTAATTGAAATACACACAAATTAATTAAAGTTATATAATGGACAAATTTGAGATGTCAAGTCATACCTTTAAAAATATAATTTACTTTTATTGGGAGTTGCTTACCTAAATAACAGCTGTTCCAACTTTACCGAGCTTTTATGTACTTTTACATAACTGCCTAAATTTGTCTCAAAGTTAAACCAATCTATAGTCTTTCTGTATATTACCAAATGAAAAAAAAGGCATTGCTCTGAGTGTTATGGACGCAAAATCAATCACTCAACTCTGTAGGTCCCCACAGCGCTGTGGTGCATTTTAATGTTTTTTTGTGTATTGTTGATTTTTATGACCTGCAACTTTACTGTGTAGCTTCACTCTCACTTCTCTCATTAATCACACAAACACCAAACAGCAGAAAGACAAAGTAATTACCCAGTGAACACATATGAACATTGAGCAGCTTAAGAGCAGATTTTTCCCTTAGAAGTTGGTGGAGGCCAAAATTGAGCTAAAAGGAGAGAGAATATTGGACTTACATTTGTCAGGTTGCAAGACACATGACTCCAAATTAATACTAATGTTGCAATGTATATGCTGGAGGTGCTTGCTAACATGTTTGCGATATCTACAGGTGAGGAGGCTCTCAGGAAATTACGTGGTTATTACAGCTCAGTGCTTATGAAAAGATACATACTACACTGTATTCACGCAAAAATATGTGAAACAATGGTAGTCTACACATATTGGGTATGTAGTGCATAGTGCATTATTTCAGATATGACTCCCTGTGGACCCAGATATGATTTAACTGGATTACATTTTCACTTGCTAGTAACATGTGTCTCCATGGTCCTCACTGAGATCCAGTTGAGATCACAGCATATCATCTTATTCTCATCGATTCCACGTCTGTGTCCTTGAGGCAATTGGCATTGTTGGTGGAGTCCATACTGATGTTAGCATCTTTTTTCATTAGGTCAAAATGTGGGTCGATCACCCAGCACTGCATCCAGTTCATTAAAAAAGGGAGAAGTTACCCTGCCCCCGTAACTTCTCCTGTTGCTATCCTTGGCTTTTCTGCATACTGGTTTCATGTGTTTCATTTTTCGTCGACATTGCAGTCACAACTGGCTGTAGTTGTTCTTCCCAGTTGCTTAGTCATCAAATGGCTAGATTGCGATATAAAGTGCCAAGAATCACTTGCATACTTTTGTCGGACCAATTTGAAAGCAGACACTTAGTCACGTCTTGACTTCATCCACAAGTGTCTTTAATATCCATAAGCTTTCTTGCTACATTCTTGCTTGTAGCCTAGCTCACCTACTGGTGAAGGGCTTCTTACTTGCTTTTTTGGAACAGTTGTGCGCAGTTACGTGTTTCTGCCAACGTAGTTTTTGTATGTGGGTTCTGTTCAATGTGGTCACATTGTGTACCTGACAACCTCTGGAGATGGTTTGGCAGATTGGTTTTGGATGCATTTACATCTATACTATTATGTGGTCAATTCCTGATTGCAATGCGATCACCCCAAAATGCATTGTAGAGCAAGGTATAAAAAGGTCTGTGATTTCAATAAACTCATTTATTTTTACTTCTGGAACAGAGCACAGAAGTTCTGCTTTGACTTTGGCTTCTTATAAAGTGATAATATGTCACAGTTATGTTTACAGATTGCTGTGTTGCCCCCAGAAGGTAAAAAAAAAGAATTATGCAGGTTTAACCTAGAATCCCAAATTCACTTTATTTTTCTTTCTCCCAGTTGACTCTTATATCGTCCTGTAACAGTAATCACCATAACCATTATCTATTATTAAGCTTTACTGCAAAGTACTTAAACTTAAACTGCCATCTAAGTAATGATCCTTCTTACATTGTTCAACACGTGCACACAGCGACAGCACACACAAAACCTTGTTAAAAATGTTGTGATTCACACTGTGCTATTAGTCAACCCTCTCCTTTGATTCACCCCCATCTGGCTCTGACACGGCTGGGGTGAGAATGTATCACATGAGGAATAAGCCACATAGTGACGCTCAAGTGTTGGAAGTCTCCGCCGAGGCCGAGGCTTGACCTTCACATCCCTCACATCACCTGTGTAGTGACAGCACTGATAGCTGTCAGGTTTACACCGGGCTGTGTTCTGCTTTTTCAGACCTTTACAAGCTTTAACAGCAAACACACATGCATTTAAAAGCATGCGTTGAATGTGCCGACACACACAGTCCAAATTGTGTGTGTCTGGATGAAAAACTCATCAGGTCAGAATGACTCATGAGTGAATTCCACAAACTAACATATTCATGCACACATCAACCCAAGAGGAGAAACTGTTTTCCTTTTCTCTCAGTCCATTTTATGCCATTAAAACACTGTTGAGATGAAACTAGACATAATAAAGTGCTGCTCCGCTGGGAGAGAACATGCTGCCCTGCTGTGGATCCATCTGAAGTCATTCCCTTCAACCCTGCAGCCTTAAGCGTCTCCCCAGTCTCTGGAAACCTGATCAGGCGGTGTGTTTTTCACTTGAATCCTACAGCGGTGTTCCTGACCTCAGACAGTGATCCCAATCAGGAGGAATACCCTGATGCTGCAGTTTGGACCCTCTGCGCTGAAACCAAATAGTATAATCGTGTAATGAGGGATCCCTCTCCAGGAAACATACTCAAGTAGGAAAACTGGCTCCTGCTGCTCCTGCTGATAACTCGCATGGTTTATTATAAAAGCACAATTTCAGTAAGTAATAGTCTCAATTTACAAATTACCATTTTGTATTCAATGACTGTTGGGATCTGGGATTCATTTTTTAGTTGTTTCTCAGATGTGGCTGCCAATGTTACAGTCATATTTGCTACCCGCAGTACAAATCAGCATTTTCAGTTAAAACATTGTCATATTTCCTTCTGCAGAGTGACTCAAAATGTGATGAATCATGAATTCCAAGTCTTTTCCAACAAGCAAACACTGACCAGAGTCTGATGTGGATGGTACCGCGGTTGTGTGGATGTTGTGTAATTAATAAAACATTCGGGGAAGAGCTGAGGTGAACGGCAGTGCGCACTTCCATGAATCCACACAATAAGCAGGATACTCTCCTCCTGTCCTGTGCAAGCACGAGTGTATCCAGGATTATCCTCAACTGCATTGACTTTGAATGGGAAGGGCGGGATAGCGTGCCCACCTGCCTGGCAATGGGCGTTTTTTATTGACATGGCTGCCAGAAGTTGTGTGTTCTAGTGCAGGCTACACTGTGAAGTCTGTGTTGTTTTCTAACAGGGCATGGCTGCAGCTGAAGTCATTTGTGTGTACATAAAGATCACTAATTATACAGTGTGATGCTTGTTTGATTTAGTCAAAGCATGAGTTGGGAGTTTTTTCTGAAGAGGCACATTTGTTTTTTTTTTCTGCATGTCGTAGGGTGGATTTATCAGCGCTGTGTACGGTATCATATTTACAAGAGCACATGGTGCCTTTCTGTGTGGTGGACCTACATGAATGATGGATTTTGGGATTATGACACATCCCCCTGAGTGAAAGATATGGGATTGCGAAAGCCCTGCATGCCTTCATGGTTTGTTAGCTTGTCAGCTCTGGCAGCAGGAGGCAGTGTTACTCAGCAGCTCCCATGTGTCACAACCTTGCCACTATCTACGTAACTGCTATGGCTTCTGGGAAACCGTCTGGGCCCGTAATCATCGTCCAGTAAAAGGAGATCAGGGACCGCGGCGCTGCCAAAGAAAAATACACAAGAATGCCGAGAAACACACACATGTGCACGATCGAATGTACGTAAAAAGCTGTGCATGCTACACCCACGTGTGCCCACATGTCAAGTTTATTGCCAAACATAGCGGCTCTCTCTACTCTTTCAATTGTGGCAATATGTATAAATACATCTGGACAATATAATTTCACACATCGTCACCTTCATACACCCATCCCCCCCTTCCCTCTGTAAGAAAATAAAGCTCAGGTCTTGTCAGAGGGAATCCCTGCTACCCCAGCTGAGAATACACACTCCATACTGGCCCCTCCGACATAATCCTCCTCCAACAGTCTGAAACCACCCTGACCCATCGTCTAGAATGACTCAATGCCTCGGCTTCCCGCACTTCCCAGAAAGCCATGCCAGGCCATGAGTGAGGAGACCTCCAGACGAATGAGATTTCCCACTTTTGCATCGGTCGGGCTCTAGATTGCTCTCCAATCGGAACACATTACTACTGTGTCTGTCTGTGTGGGTGTGCGTGTCCCCTCTTGTGGGCTTTACGGAGCTCCAAGATCCCTACGGTGGAAAATTAGCCCTGAAAGTATTTACATATCATCATATGAACCAGATCTGTGTCCTAGCTTCACATTAGGTACAGAGTGCAGACTGGCTGCCTTTTTTTCTTTTTAAAGTTACCAGACGGTTACGAAACTCACTGAGCAAATAGGTTATTATGTCTCAGTTATGGTTCCATGATGTGGTTTCAGAGGGATACGTCTTCTAAAGTCCCATGTTGGACAGGGAGTTCCTCCTGCGGGCCCACCAGTGAAGTCAAACCAAAAATGACCACTTCACTTTAAAAGTTGTTTTTTGTCTGTGTAAACTATTTACTTAGCTGTAACATCAAGTGTCGAGCTTACTAGAACATTTGTAGAACAGTCACAGTCACACCACTTGATGCACACGCAGACAGCTGTCTTTAAGAAGCACAGTGTTAATATGGAGTAGTTTTATGGTACACCTGCACTCAGAAGAATGAGTGTTTTTAGATTGCAGTTGTGTTTGTGCTGCGATTCACACAGATTTGGGAGTAATCTATGGATCTGTGGAGTTCTACACAGCGGGCTGTATACGCTGTAGGTAAAGCTGAGAGCAATTAAATCTTCACAGAGACTAGTTTACTTGTCAGAGCAGAAAAGCTCTGTATCAGTTCACAGAGGAAATTACAGTACAAAACTCACATCAATAGATGTTGCTTTTTTTTCTATGTCCTCCGACAGAAACTCAGTTTTAATTGACTCCTGTTTTGATATGAGTCTCTGAGAAGAACACAGTGGATTAGAGAAAAACAAAATCAGACATTTTTAACCTAATAATAGTGATGATGTCTTTCAAACTTTAGAAACTCCCAAAATGGGTAAACCTGCTGCCTGCTCCCTTCTGACTGGAAGAGTACAGCATAACCCTGCAAGGAACATTTCCTTAAACCGCACCACTCCTTTTTGTTCATGTAAATGTCTGGTAGGGTTTGCCACAGGATGTTGGCGACTGACAGGCAGGTCATCTGGATAATCAGGACATTTTGATTTGGTGTCAGTCCATTAATGGCAAGTGATCTAGTACAGGGTTGACTACCTGAGGGAGAGTAGCTGCTTGTAATACATTCATTTTTAGTTGACTTTATATCAAGGAACACAGAAATATTAACACAGAGAAGGTTGGCGTCTGACTAAAAAAAAAAAAAACAATTTTAGTGGCAAATTATCAGCATATTGTAGAAGTACTTCATGTAGCATTTTAATTACACCGGCTAAGTTTCAGAGGTCGTGGAGGCCTGTTGGTGCAGTGGTTAGTATTGTTGACACACATCAAGAGAGTTCCTGGTTTGAACACAGGGTGGGGAAGCCCCTCTGTGCGGAGGTTGGATGTTCTCCCTGTGTCAGCGTGGGTTTTCTCCGGGTACTCTGGCTTCCTCTCACAATCTAAAGACATGTAGGTTATGTTACTTAGTGACTCTAAAATTGGCCGTAGGTGTGAATGTTACTGTGATAATCTGGCGACCTGTCCAGGGTGTACCCTGCCTCTCACCAAGGGTCAGCTGGGATAGGCTCCAACACTCCTGCGACCCTCAAGAGGAAAAGTGGTTATGGCAATGGATATTTATTATTTGGACTAACACTTTTGCTGATGTAGTTTTATCCATATTTTAGTCTGAGATAAATGCAACAAATTTTGTTTTTATGTGCACTGTTGACAGTGTGGATTTTAATGACAATGAATAATGCCCATCTTTAGTTGTTTGGGACCTTCGGGGATTTGAGAAGTTACATCTGTTTGGCTTATTTCATTTTTACTGTATAAATCTAAACGAAACAGTACAAAACAACTAAAAAAATGAAGATGCAAAAGGTCAAGGCTTCAGCCTACACCTCTTCAATCAGCATAAACTTGCTGGTTTGTCACCGCTTCAAATGCATTGATCCTTGTGTATTGTTAAGTTGGGAAACGACTTAACCACTAAAAGGCAAGTTTAATAGTAAATATAAGTTTGCCATTTTTCTGGGGAGCCACTGAACTCCCTTAAAGGTCCCATTGTTGAGGATCATTGCCTTTTATGTTGTTAGTCTTCAGTATGACGATTGCATGAGCCAGTGGAGTGGTAATGACAGAAGTAGCTTACCAAAAAGCTGACAGAAGTGAATATTTAGAAATTTAGTTGAGGTGAAGCATGATAAAGACATGCATGTCTACAGCTTAGGCAGATTACAGCTATGTGCTTGATCACTGCCACAAAGTACCCAAAAATGAACATAAAACAGGAATCATGAGCACACTAATGAACACCAAACAAGAGGAAGTTTATTCCAACAAACAGCACAACTGCAAAGCAATCATCTGACAGCACCTGTATTATGATGCAAGACTGCATAATCAGTTGGGTCAGAGCTGTACAGACCCAGCAACATTTTAGAACAACCTACAGTCACTACATGAGAAACATTGTAATGTCAAATTAAAGGTTTTAAAATGAAACAGCTGCATTTAAACAACCCTTAGACAAAACACTGAAGGCACACTAACAAGTCATTCCTTCACACTGTGTCAGCTCAGTTGTTGAATAAAATATTACTGCCATCTAGTGGGGAGCCACAACAATGTCAAGGCAGAGGGCAAAGTTTTATTGAATTAATATATAAACATACAAAACCACTGAAACAATACAACATTTTGTCAATATGACACATTAAACAGCAGGGCAAGACACTTCAGGTGGATTTGACGGCTCAAACTCCTGTAAAAGAAAAAAAAAAAAAGTCAAGTTAGTGCATCACTCATTTCCACATTCATGTATGCTGTTTCTATCTGTAGCAGTGGGTCCATAGAGCTTACCGTGTTCACGTCCTCGATGACGACGCCCTTCTCTTGAACCTCAATGTCGCTTTCGGTGTTGTTGTGCGAGCGGTACTCTTCACTCTCAGTCTCGATGGTACTGGGCTGAGAGACGGTCAGTACAATTTCCATCACGTTTTGTTAAAGGCTTTTGAAGTCTTAGATTTTAAGCACGTACACGTTTCGCACCAGAAACTGCGCATGTGTTGTAAAGAACAAGATGTACTCATGCATGCTTGAACCAAAAGAAAGGCACTTTTCAGACTGATGATATTTATATTCCTTCATCTCCTTTCAGATTGGAGACGAGAAATCTCACATTTCCAAATAAAATTAAGTCACAGCACGGTGTGAAACCAGACCAAACAATAGATATATTTAGGGTATTTGCTGCCTCATCCCGAGCACTAACCTCATAGTCAGGATCCATCTCTGGGCCTTCATCTTCAGCGAGCTCCTGAGTGAGCGCCTCCACCCAGGTCTGACTCTCTTCTTCCTCCTCGTCCTCTTCATCCAACTCATCCTGCTTTCTCTTGCTGCCCTTCCCACAAGGTTTAGTAGGAGAGACTCTGATTTCTGTTGGGAAACAAGCTCAGTTTCAGGAAGTAGTTACCTCAGGCCTCTATACAGATACACTTCAATTTGCCATACATGTCTAAAGGTCAAATAGTAAATCACACTTCTGCAAACAACTGTTATACACCACACAAACATTTTGAGTATCTGAAGTTCAGTTTGACCTGTTTAACAAGTCGTTTTTGGCCCTGCTTGATAAATGGGAAACCTTGTTGGCAGATTTAGATCACATCAGGAACAAGTGTTGATTTCTCTTTTAAAGTCCAGTGTGTAAGATTTAGTGTAATATATTGGTGGAAATGGAACATGAAGTGTTTTTAGCCTGTAACCACCTGAAAATAAGAATAGTCGTGTTTTAGTTGCCTTAAAGAGGTTTTTTTTTTTTGTTTGTTTTTTTTATCTGCATAGGGAGCGGGTCCTCATCTACAGAGTCTGCCATGTTGCTACAGTAGCCCACAACAGACAACTCAAACACTGGCTCTAGGTAGGGTCACTTGTGTTTTTGCCACTGTAGCAGCAGCATCAGAAAAACACTGATTTGTACTGTAAGACTGCTTTATCCAGTGTTTCTACTTATTTATAAATGACTGGGGCTCAATGCTGGCGAGAAAAGCCATCATGCTGAAATGGGTTGAACAACCCTCCTGTTTCTATCTGGACGTGTGCTCGCTGAGGTTGTGACTGGGGGGGGGCATATTGATGGAGGTCTCATCTCTTACTGTAGATGTGGAAGGAACCGCTGGAATCATTCAGACTTAAATATAACATGGAGTTACACAGATAAGTGCCTGAATGGGTACAATGGATATGAGTCAGATCAACGTACACAATTACTTGACCTCATTGTATTGTGCCTGTTATGTAAAAGCAACGCCTCCTTTTTTGGACCAGTCCTGTTATGAAACCTTAGGTACCTCAGCAGATAATTCAGCTCTGAAAACCTCCTATACGTCTGGCTCAGAAGAAAGCTGAGCACATTAGCAGAAGCTGGGCTAGAAATCTGTCTGAAGCCCCACAGTGTCAGAAACTGTTTTTTGCCAGTTTAAATCACCAGGGCCATTTATTTTAGAGAGAAGAGACCTCTGCAGATTATTCAGCTTCCAGTAAAAAAAAAAAAAAAAAAAAAAAACATGTGAACAACCACCACAAAACAATCC
>JAPZEB010000025.1:21779501-21834793 GCA_029783705.1 Chaetodon striatus | reverse complement strand
AAGAATAAAAACAAAACAAAGACTCTGCAACAGCTGCCATTATGACAAGCTAGCTAGCTTAGCATCGTTAGCTTGCCACCACATTACCACCATACCAATCAAACCTAATTATACCATATTGCTTTTCTTGTCCAACAATAAGGAAGGTTGCTGGGGGTGGGTGAGAGGGAGAGATTTAATGTAATTATTGAGACACTTCTTTCTCTGCTCGGTGTGGCAAGAGTGAGATGCGCCGTGATGGACGCTGCTTGTCAAAATGCCTATTGATGAAGCGCAAAAACCCAATTTGCAGTCATAAGGCAACTACCTTCCAATTATGTTAGTGCCAGAGCATTCCTCAAGCCCAGCAACTCCAATCCTTCTCTCTTTTCTGAGTGGCTAGACCATTGCCCTTGGCAGACAGGTACCAAATGGGCTGCTCTCTGCATGCTGCCTTTAATGTTTTATTGATTTGCTTAGCATACGCCCCGATTCAACTCACACACTCCAACACTATTGCCCTTTGTACTCAGAGCCTGACCTGCCCCACATGAAAATTACGTTATTGAAATATGTTAAATGTGTCACCCCCCTCTCCGCGAGAAAATATCTCACCTATTGATGGATCTTTCAGGGGCTAGCAGATTGGTAATATTAGATCCCCACCAGCTTAATGACTTCTATTACTACAATTCCATCACCCCCCTCAACCAATCAATCATATGAACTAGGTAACATATCAAAGCCATGAATAAAATCAAAAGGGGATTAGAAGATATATTTTCCAATTTTCATGTCAAATACAAAAAAAGTATGAAAAGTGGGTGAGATGGAGCGCTCAGGAGTAAATCTTCTCACCATGGAGAGCTAGAGAAATGGAACAAACATTTGAAAAGAGGAGTTGTGAAATTAATGAGCAAAGAAAATGTCACCTGTGCAACAAAGAACACATCGAGTCTTCAATTTTCTCTCCCCACTTAATACGAGAGCTCACAATCATCACTCAGTTGACTACAGGGGATCCAATTACCTCGATCTAAAGATGGTATCAGCGAGCAACAGAACCACACAAATATTTCTCTCGAAATCCCATTATAAGTAAGAACAATGATTAAATCTAACTTTTCTTTTGACCTGTGAGCTGCGAAATGTACAACAACGCAAAGACTTTACACCCATTAAGCTACTTGCATGTATGAGAAAACGTGCTTCTGTGTGTGCCTGTGTGCATCCATGCTCACATGTTAATGATGAATATGTGTCTGCCATGTCCTCAGACTCCCCGAGCAGAGGAAGGGACCCTCAGACAGAATACACAACAGGGACAGACACAGCTTATTCCCAGACAATGTCAATAGCTCAAGGGTAAAATCATTTGTCACCGCAGCGAAATCCCTCTAAATGTATACATTTATTATTGTCGCGCTTTAATTGATCGCAGGGCGCCAAGAGAAATACCAAGGGTCTGTAATACTCGCCTATCTCATTTACAAATCACACTTTGCAAAGCTTCAAGGACATGCGGGGCTCCTCTAAGAGAAAAGGGGAAGAAATATCTGTTTCTGGCCCTCAATATTGTCAAGTTATGCATCAATCTGGCTGCCCTGTGTGAAGCAGAAAGATGTACAATAGAGTATGTGGATAACGGTTTAATAAGTCATAACAATTTAACATGTTTATTTCACCTTTACTTTCATTCTACACAGAGATTTTTAATATGTTTTTATGTGCTTCAGTAATATCACCCCCATGTTACTTTCTAGTGATTTATAAGTCTCTCCTCCAGTGAGAGTGGAGGCTTGATGATAAAAAGTGTAGTGAATATGGGACGTAGTTTAGTGAAGGGAACCAATCACATGTGATCAAGTGTTAGTTCTGAACCGACCTGTAAAATAAGTTTCAAACAGAAAACAGACACTAGGTGCAGGAAATGAAAGTTTCTGACTTTGGCAACTCCCAGAAGTAGTATAAGAAAACAAAAGTATATCTCCACCTGCTTTTATGCATATTTTCAATTTTTACATTGAAAATCATGGAAATTGCAGAAACAAAACAAAATTACATCTTTTTTTTTTCAATTGGCTGAAATGAAAAATGCGACATATCAAAAAAGATTCAATAAGGGTTTTTTTTTTTTTTTAAAATAGTCCCTGCTTCTGCCCCATGTGCAGTAGGCAAAGTTTTCATGTCATGCAGCAACTCACAGTTACATGCTTCCACTCTACCAGAAAGTCCCCACACATGGACATGGAAAGAACAAAACAAGTGGAGGTGTCAGGGGTGTGTGTAACCGCAGTCCTCAGTCTGGACTTGAATCGGTCCCTTGCTACATACTACCTTGCTGATCTCATAGAAATGACCACAGCCTTTTAACCCCACATTTAGTGGTGGTGGCACATATTGTGTTAAAATTACATGCCAGCACCACCAAAAACAATGCCAGTGGAATGTCAATTTTCTATCTGCAGCAGTTTTAAACATGAGGTTAGCACTATGAAACAGTAACAGTTTGGTTAGGTTCAGGAAAAAAAACAAGTTGGTTTTTGAAAGAGTTTGTGGTTTCAGTTAAAGTAAGTATGACTATTGCGAACAGGAACAAGTAAATAGTAATGTGAGGTAGTTACGTCACATAAAATCATGTATTTACGTCTTGCTATGTGATACAGCTATGTGAACTATGTTAGGAAAATTAAGTTAAAATAACTCAACTTTAACGTTTGGTTTCTCACAGGACACAAACAGCAGTCTCCTACTTGAAAGCTATGTGTTTGTTTAACCCATCTATCCACCCAACGTGCTCCCTTCCTGGACTTTCTCACTCTTTATACTACCTATTGAGTGACTTTATTGAATCAGGGAATGCGTGTGTTCACCATGGCATTGTTTCCTGGTGCAGACAGGTAGTTTTATTACATTACATGCACCATAATGTAATGTGGTGTTAAGATGTCGTGGTCATTTTATGTATTTCTGTGAAACTAAGTTGCACCATCCTCTCTCTCACCACCTAATATAGCCTCTGATATTATGGAGGGAGGCAGCAATAAGATGCTATGATGTATCAGAGTTTGTGGTGATCAAATAATCTTATCACTTGCTGTTAAGTGTTACTAAAACTTGCAATTAAAAATTGACCAACAATTTAATGGGAACATGACGACTGTTGCAAACCTTGTTAACAATGCAACACACTCTTTTGAAGTATTTTAGACATAATGGCTTTAAACACTCTCCATCATTGTGTACACAAATATTGAAAAAAGCAACCATCATACCTAGATTGCAATAGTAACAGAATAATAACCTCAATGTAAATCAAGTCACTTTATTATGCTTAAACATGTTACAGGGAAATAAAAACAACTAATGTCACAATAAATAATCTCTTAGTGTGTTGGACTTTTCATCCCTGGTTCTCACAATCATCAGCAAAACTTCCTGCCTTCCATAAGGGCCCCATTGTGAGAGGCTTCCATTAATCCACCCAGCGCTGCAGGGGTTAACTGCTCTAATTTTATATTATCAGACAACTGCGCTGCCTTTGCTGTTACTATATCTGTCCACATAGGAAGCTATTAATTGTAACAATTGTAAATGGCCACTAACAACCCTCCACATACCAATGCAAGCACACACACAAACACACGCACATATCATACTCTAGTCTCACTGGGACCACCCAGGTACAAGAGGTAATTACTTCAACATCTTTGGGTTACAGCAACACTCTTAACCCCAAGCTATACATCATCTTCATAGCTGGCTTATTAAAGCCTGAGCATCATATGCAACCTCCTGGGCTGAAAAATGAAGCCAACACAACAGTGCTAAAAACTGCAGTTCCTGTAAAGGCCACTTGAAGCTGGCTCCAAAAGTGAGTCAATCCCATAGACCCCCATGTTAAAATGCCAAACTTTACAGCAGTAAATAACATGTTTACAGCCTGGTAAAAAAAAACAGTTTTGGTATCTATTATATTTGGGCCCACCCTTAGGGTGGGGCCAATTAGGTGACAGGCTGTCTGCAAGGTTTCAACACAGAAGTCACATCCACTCTTTGATCCTCCACAGCTCCACCCTCTTGTCCAAATAGGGTCACTTCTCTTCTTGACGAAATGCTTGAGGCTTCAAAATGGAAGTCCACAAACCCATTGGTGACATCACAGTGGCTACGTCCATGATTTTTGCAGTGTATAGTCATTTGGTAATCTCAAATATCTTGGTAATCGCAAATAATATGTTATCCACTTTTCTGCATTTTCTGTTCATCTTGTTCACATAGAAATAAGTGAAAAGCACAACCTCTTAAAGACCGCGTTATGTGTTGGTTACAAGTAATGTGTTACAATTACTGACAGCACCACAAAAGCAATGCCAATGGAAAATAAATTAGGATCCACTGTCATGGTGAACACACAAATGCCCTGGTTCAACGTCACACAATGGAATGTGGTTAATGTTACGACCCCAAAGGTAGTAGAAGGGGCAAAGAAGTCCACATAAGGAGGAAACTGAGGTGTTGGATGGGTCAAACAAGCAAAGGAATTTTACCCAGGAGACTGCTGTTTGTGTCTGGTGTTAAACCAAAAGCCAATGTTGACTCATTTTAAATGTATGTACTTACAAATTTTACGTACTTATGTCATGAAGCATAACGAAATGTGTTTATGTGCTGCTACATGCTTACTCAAAGTTACATGCTTGCACATTGCGATATGATGTACTTTCATACATCACAAATTTGCTTATTTGAACCAAACCCACAATCATTTCCAAACTCAACCAAGTTTTTTTTCTCTTCCTAAACGTTAAACCTTACCAAACTGTGACTGCAATGGTACTTACGTGTTTTAAACCTCAACCATTCTGGCATATAATTTTAATTTCAACACATTACGTGCCACCAACACATATAATGTGTTGCTACGAGGTCATGGTCGTTTCACATATTTTTATGAGACCAGCTTGTTCTGAAGTATGATTGGCAGACTTGACTTGTAGTGTGTCCCTTCCTTAGCTGTACTTAACAACCAACCTGTCCATGTATTTGGAGTGACTTCAGTTGCTCTTTTTCCTCTCTCGCATTCCAAGAAATTATTGTCATATCTAAACATCGCTGCAATTATCTCTCCCATTTGGCTGCGCTGGTAATGTCTGCATAAAGCAATAATGTGTCTGACAAGCAGCGTCTAGGCCGACATCTGTTCATGAGCCACGCAGCGTTCCCCTCCGATATTCACTTTCTATTGTGATCATTTTCAATTGATTCTTTATGAGTCATTTCAAAGCTAATGGCTTGTGAGTGGCGCGGTGAAGAGAGGACCTTTGGGAGAAGGTACCCAGACTGACAGAGGGATCAGAGATGAGTCGTATACACAGCGAGACCAAAGGGGGCGACGACAGAACAAAGTGATCAACAATCTGCTGAAATTTGTGCATAAAAGACCACAATCACACAGCTCTCATCCATGATTATATTCTAAAGTGCCAATTATGTCGCGTCAGAAAACTACAGTGAGAGGTTGACACTCTACAATAAAGCAAATAATTTCCAGTTGGAGGAACAGAAAAACGTTAATATGAGGGGTGGAAGATGGGGTGAGGAGGATCTCAGTTAAAGGAAGTAGCTAATAAGGTTTAATGGTGCGTGTCAGGAAGCCACAGTATGCAGGGGAAACACAGCTGGCTTCATTTTGTAAACTATTTGATATACACATCTATCCCGCTCACAATTATCAGCTGCTCTCAGGCCACTAGGGACAGTTTAGAACTCCAATCAGGGACATTTTCTTCCCGCTCTTCAATTGTCATGGAAAAGACATTAATGTAATTCTGTAAGAGTAGACAGGTTGAGTCACACCCGCTGCTGCTTTGGAATATTTTTATACATGTAATGTCAAAGAGTTCATTACTCTTGGAAGCAGTGAGGTGTGTGAAATATGATGAAATATTGCAACATTAAGGTGATGACACACACCTCAACGGTGAAAAAACAGCAGCTATCATTGGTAAACCTTCATTCCAAATGCCTGTGTTAAAAGTCTGGTTGAAATTTTTGCTTAAAAATATTATTCTTGGTGTTTGCTTCAACATGTGTACTTTTTGATCAAATCTATAATTAACAAAAATAGGAATATTTTTTATTTATTTTTCTACCAAGATAGCGTCACCTACATTATGTGAACTTTTGGTTCTGACTAGCAATGTCTGTACTGGGAATTTGATTAGGTGGATTTTCATTGTGATAAAAAAAAATGTTTGTGGTATCACTTCAGTTACAATGATCATATGGGCCTACAGTGGGGAGTTAACTACTTGGGCAGCCATTGTTTATTCCTATTCATGATTTGATCACTCTAGATTTGAACATATTTCACAGGCTGGTTATTTGCAACATATCCTCTTATGGTTTGTATGATATCTAACAAATAAGCATATCATAAATAACGTTGCGTAGGCCTACTTAACATAAGGTAAGGTACCTAATGTAGAGTTATGTCGGTTAGGTCAAGGCAAGTAAAGTTACGTAGGTTAGGTTTAGGAAACAACAGCGCACCTTAAAATTAGTCAAGTTCACTTGGTTCCACCAAACCACTACTCCAACCTGCCCCTGTACGTGGACGACTTGCTTCTTTATTCCCATCAGCACATTGGTCATGTGATTGCAGCCCTACCGATTACATTGGTTATAAACTAATACAATTACTGGCTTATGATTACATTCTAATTTTGGTGCATTACTTTGTGTAGGTATACATATGAACAGTGCATGGAAACAGCTTCTTGTCACCCACAAAATAGACAGCTAATGCTGGCTAGCTTCCCTCTACTGAATAATACAAAAAGAACGTAACAGTGTGAGAGCTACCAATGACACAGTGTTAAAAAACATGAACAAAAAGTAACTTTTGGTATGATTTAATGCTAATGTTAGCAAGCTGAGCTAACTGGCTTCCACTTTCTGAATAGCATTCAAACTTAACAATCCATGCCCCTTTATGATGGTCAGTCAATTTGTCAGAGTGAGCATGGAGCCAACAATGTGACTAACTGCACTCCCTGAGGAAATATGATCACATTTTTGGAAAAATGAAACTTTTTCGGGGTTTGTTTTTTGTTTTGGCATGGTGAAGAAACATTAATCTCCTCTCTCCCTCTCCAGGTAACGAGTGTCATTAATACACATGGGCCTAACGTTTAGCTCGAAATCCACAAAACCAGCCTGAAAATGAATGAAATCGCATCTATGCAGCACAGCTGTGTTTTTGTTGGACCTTTGTCAGAGCTGTCCGATGCTTCGCTATGATAGTATAGTCTGAGTTCCACGGACGGGACTTAGCAAAGGGTCAATTGCGGCAAAACTGACACCATATGGGTTCATTAAAAAGTGGAAGAAACATTTTGTATCAATGTTCATATATACAGAGCCATGATGAGCTCTAGTACGTAACTCACCACAGAAGTCGACATTACGTCTCCTAACAATGCAGGCTCTTAAATGTCAGTCAAATGTTGCCATGGGACCCACCAGAAGACTTGAAGGTTAGACAATTTTTCCACAAATATGTCAAAAAGCTGTTTTCATTCTTTTTGTGCAATAGAAAAATACATACAACAGCTGTATTATCATCAATTATACAAAAAAGTCAAATTTCAATTTGACCTTAGGAAAAACAATAAACATACTTGATATGAATTCTCCAGGAAATAGACGTTATGCTCTGTAACACCCCTCAAAAATACAGACAAATTATAGAAATCAGCCATTTGCAGACATGTATCCCTCAACTTCTTTTTATTTTAATAAAGAAATAGATAAATTGTATTGCAAAACAATGAAACATCACTGTTTAAACAAAAGAATATAACATAACATGTGTTGTTAACCGTAACAGACATCACGTCATTGTTTGACAAAATGAGAATGCCCTTACACACAGAATCTTTTTTTAGACCTAAAGGAAGTCTGCACATGCATTTAAAACATAAAACATAATTGCTTTACATCCAAACTTCTAAACCTTTGTGTTTTTAGCGGTTGAGTGTTCAACTTCCTCACAAGGGTCAAATAATTGTCAGTGTCACCAGCAGATTTAGAGGCTGAAGCACCGGAGGATAAACCACCAGAGGGGACAAAGCTATATTCCCTGGCTAGTAGGATTTACACTGTACTGCAGCGAGGATAAGCCCATCATTAAATCATTATGATTGCAACCCTTGACTCCTGAGGTTTTTTTCTTTTTTCTTTTCTTCTTTTCTCTGTCTCTCTCTTTTTTTTCTTACCCACCACAGCGTGTGAAAAGAGTATCCTGAACTTCAAAAATTGGATGTTGTCTAACAAGCCACTTGCATTTGATGGGCCTAATTTAAACTATTATGTTCTCGTGGTTTCCTGATCCTATTATAAATATTTGAAGGGAAGTATTTATCACTGAGATACTGTATATCAGCACAGATGGATTTCCTGTGCAAGCAAAGGTCAGTGAATTAGATGTATAAACATATGAGTGAGAAACCCTCTGTGCCTTGATCTGAAAGTCATGGCCTTAATGGCAAACAGGGGATATGGCAAAGTTAGCGTGGCATTGGATCCTGTTAGATATGGTTGGTCTGAACCCTAAAACAGGTAAAAGCTTTTCACCTGGTGATGCTGGAGATTTGTGAAAAGGCACATCATACTGCAATTAATCCCTTGTGTGTTGCATTGAGACTTTCTCTCCTTTCTTTCTGCTCCCACCAGCTCTGAGGCAGTATAAACAAGCGTTGTGGTGCCGCGGCTCGCCACTGGTAACGCCAAGTGTTTATCGCACTGCGCAATGTGCAGGTGACAGTAATTATCAGCAGATGACAGTGGCAGTCCCCAATGTGGACCAGATGGCGATACAAGGCGTCATGCGTGTACAGCTGCGGGGGAGGTCAGTGCGAGGAGGAGGGTAGAAAAAACCGAGATAAAGACGAGGAAAGGAGAAAGTAAAGGCACATTAGGGACAAAGCGTGCTCCCTGTGTCGCAGGGTCAAACCACAAAAAGGAAAGCCTCATTTTGAGAAACCAAAAGAAGCTACAGGTGATGTTTGGAGCAGCGTGGTGCAGATCACACCGGTTGGTGTAAAATTGCATCCTGTGGATCCTGCACGCCCTGTCGGGGACAAATGCCCTGCACGCCACGTTAGCTCTCAAAACCTGCGCACACAGTGTGTAAACTCTATTCTGGGGGTAAACGCTTGCATATTCGGTCACATATGCAAAGCACAGCAGTGACAGTCACGGCCACTCAGGCAAATATGTGATCAAAAACACACAGTGGCAATCACCGTTTAAAGTCAATGGGGAGTGTAAGACCGTGTAAGGAACATTAACAGTTGCTGATATTATACTGAAGTCACAGATAACAGGATGTGGATTTGCTTTTGCTTTCTGTGTGGCGTTTGTGTGTTTGCCTTGAGCTCTCCAGAGCTTACTCTACAGCCAGGTTGACTCCGAATTTCCATAAATATGAACTTGTGTTTGGTCTATGTTTGTTAGCCTTGTAAGAGACCCGGTGTCTCACTGTGTCTCCTCCTAGTGCATGCTGGGATAGACTCAAGCCACAGCTTTGGAAAATAAAGGAATTATTTTGGAACATTTTAGTAACTTATTAAGACAAAACTTGAGCTTTGGTTTGCTGTATTGTCATGACTCTTGTACTCATGATGAGTTATAAAAAACACAACACAAACTGCTGTATTCCACTTTTCAAAGTCAGTTTACCAGGGACACACTGACTGAGCCTCACAAGCCACCCGTAGCCAAAAGGTGCTCCCTACAACACCACTGCTCACACCTTCACCTTCTGTCAGACAGTAAAACTAGTCAGCCCTCACAGCAGGAGGCACTAATGATCAAGATATAATCTACTGTGATCTCAGAAGTGAGAAAAACTAAAGGTGCAGCATTTTATTCCATGCAGTAAACCCACAGGTAAACACAGCATCAATCTGTTAAAACAACAATACTGCATAAATATTGTGACTCAACGTGTGTAACTCTAAAACCCAATGTGTGCCATCACCACGCGTGGAACTGTACACCGAATAAAAAATGTGATACTGTGAGTGTTCTTTCCATGGGATTAGGTGTCTGGTTAAATGCCACTCGAAAAGCCCCATTAGTTCATTTCCCTCTTGGTTAATTAACATCTGCCCCTGACCTTTCCAACAGATAGGGGCAACTTTATCTTGAAAGTCAAGGTTACGAAACTATGTATCAAAGCAGATTGATTACTGATCACTGGACTGAAGGAGAGAGGCTTTGGCTAACTGCTCCAACTCCAGTCACCTGGGTGACGGTCAGCAGAATATGAGGAAACTAATGAGGGAAAATGGAAGACAGCACATAGAAAGAAAAGCATTGGCAGCCTGTGTGTACTCAGTTTATCAAAGGAAGTGGAACAGAACATTTGAAACACTTATTGTTTTTCCTTTTTTTAAATCATTTAAGCATCATTTTAGTAAAATCTTAGTAAAGTTTTTAGTAAAGAACAAAAAAAATACAGCTTAAATTCCCTACCATTATGATATGTGTGTTTAAAATGTAGATTTTTGAGCATATTTCATATATTTATATGCATAAATACAATGCTAAACAACATGCATGAATATATTTTGTTTACATGAAAATCAGACTGCCAGGACCAAAGCTGGACACCAACATATTCAGAATCAGGACTTCACACTTGCATATATCTATCTATTAGCACCACATTTGAATCACTTTTTGCAGCGTATGCCACAGTATATAAGGGCATTATCATCTAGCAAAATGGGCAAATCATGGGGAAATGCTGGTTGCACCCTAGGGTGCTCTTGGTCCTGTAGAATGGACTTGTACTCTGCCATTATACAGCCATTATGATGCAGACGAGCACTCATCAGATCTAATGAACACCAGTTGATCATTAGATTACATATCCACTTCTATGCTAAATAGGTGGAGACAGAAAAGTTGAGAGCTTCTGTCCAGTGAGGCTGGTCAGATTGTTTTGTAACCATTTAGATATTACTGTTCTTCACTGAGTGTGTAATGACTTTTAACAATTTGGCCTTGCTGTCGCTCCGTTAGTTGGTTAGCCCTTTAACGTCCTGCTCATCTGTGTGGTAGAGCACATTTTGAGTCACTATTATCTTAATGAAAAATGTATTGAAACTAACTTTACCTGACTGAGCTATCTCTACCATTTGGTTTGGGTATGTTATGCTAAAAAAATCCACTAGATGTTGCTGTGTCTTTAAATAATATGCCTTTTCAGTTTACCTCCAACAGGAAGTTAACAAAAAAATGTCACATGAGACAGGAGGGCTCTGTGTGGAGGGATTTCAAAGGTAGGCATATTTTTTTGACATGTTACATGTCAGAGGTTTTACTAATCATGTAATCTTAAACAAAAAATAAAAGTCAAATAGGGTCAAATCAATTTTTAAAAACAAGCGCAACTCAATGGTTCATTTCTCCTCTTGTGGTAAAGGTGGTGAAGCTAAGCTAATTTAACTATTTGCTACAAAAATATAAATTAATAAAAAAATTAAAGAAAATAAAAAATAAAAACCAAAAAACGTCTGATCATTCATTGTTGTTACATATTACATTTAATATTATACAGTGTTTGTATGCTGAAATAATTTTGTACATGCATTTTTTATATTTTTATAGATATATTTTTTTTATTCTATTTTTTTTACTTTTTGAAACCATGCTCAACCATACGGTTGAATTGTCCATTGTCCTTTTATGATAAAGGTAGTGATGCTATGATAACATGTTTACTTTTTGTGAAATAAAGAAGGAATAAATATTCACTGTTGGTAATATCATATATTTAATGTTATTCCATTATATATTTGATGAAAAGAATTACATCATTATGATTTTTCACCATTTCTGAGATGTTTTCTAAGTATTGTAATAGTAAATATTTCAGAATAAATACGTGGGAATAGTACTAGTACTGGCAATACCAGTAATTCCATGTTAACAAATTTGTAAACCATTAAGTTCAACCATTTGTTGAGGCCTGTATTTAACAAAACTATCGGGGCCGGTTAAAAAACAAAACATTGATTTTTGTTTTTATTGCCCCGAGGAAATAAAATATGCAAAGAAAAAAAAAACATTGCTTTTTGATAAGTGTGGACATCAGCTGACTTGTCGCAAAAAGTGCTATCCAGCTTGTGAAAACAGCTGTACAGTATATTATCATCTGTGGCAGAAGTCAGAGAGAAAAAAAAACCCTGGCGAAGTCGTCATATGACTTGTTATTCTATGGAGATTACCCCTGCTGTTAGCCTTTTAGCTGCATCATTGAATTAACCTAAATCATCTCCATTTGTTGTGTTAAGTATTTGAAGCAGTTAATTTAATTATGAAACCAGATTCTAACAAACTGTGTATAGCCTCTTTTAAATTACCTGAATCCATTCTGTCAGTGTTATTACTTGATTTTATTTATTTTAATTATGCCAGCAGATGCCAGCGATGGTGGCTTTGCAGCAGTTTAGCTGCTGGTTGTTGACACTTCCTTTTGTTCTTTTCACCAGGTTGGAAATGTCGTCGCTGTCAGAAAATCCTGATATTTCAGACTGAGTTACAACTAGTTGGCTGACATGAACATTTTAAACAATATAAAATGAAACAATATAAAATGTAAAGCATTGTGGGAAATGTAGGATCTAGTGTTTTTGGAGCTTGTCTTTGCTGCACCAATTTTGTCAGTTTTGGTTTTAATTTCTTTCTTTTGCAAACCCCCCCACTCTATGGATGTGAAATACATAATTGCTAAAGTGCCCCTTTAATGTTGTTTGAAAATATCACAAAGTAATCTTTTTAAGGTAACAGACATGCTTCTCTTAGGATTCTGCTTTATAGGGCTCAATGTGTTGCTGTTTTTGTGATTTAAGTCAAGGTCCACAAACTAGCTTTTTCAGCTTTCGACCACATCTCGTGGTCTTCATCAGTGAAGAAATTTTGCTCAGTTGTCATGGTGATATTGTGTTTTTTTTGTCACATTTTTACTCCAAACTTCGCATTATCATGTGGTGTTTCCATTATTTTGTCCAGCCCTTACACATTTCCTCGGGAAGCCTCCCAACTTTTCACCCCTCTCTCTCTGTCTCTCTCTGACCTGGAATAGCCCTCCCCTCCACACGCTCAACACAAGAATAAACAGTGATGTATGAAGCACGCCATGTCTCCATTATCCATACAAGTCACTTTTAAAGCAGGACTCTGATCCCTATTCATTACGTCAAAGTGTGTAAGAGACGTTTCTATTACCACACCAGATGTCCAAATCAGCCATGTTGTTTCAGCGCTTACTGTGCCCAGCCTCCCCCGTCCCACCGTTTATTTACGTAGGGGAGCTCTGGCGGCCGGGGGGGAGTCCTGGCTAATTGTGAGCAGCTGTAATATCACAGGGCCATCATTAAGGGGGCAACGGCTTTGCACACAGATTCATAATCCAGCCTGAAATGGAATAGCGGCAACGTCCGCCGACCGCTACTGAATTACCAGATTGTTAGTGTGGCCTAATTTTTACACTTTGTTTATGAAAGACTAAACCGCTCAACATGATTAGCACCCACAACTGTGTGATATTCTTCCAGAGAGGTGGTCGTGGGCTGGGGGAAGGCCCAAACTCTACCATCAGAGGGATGTTCAAACTGTGGACTGAAGTAGTGCAGACTGTGTGTGCAGTGATTAGTCGTGATGCAGCCTCCAACAGGTGGGCGAAATTTGAATATAAATCTCAGCCACTATTAAGAAGATTTGCTAAATATAATTTAGCAATTTCTTATCCACAATCAAGAAATGATACTTTAAAGGGACAGTTCATCCACAAATCACAAATGCATATTTTTCCTTTTACATGTAGTGCTATTTATTAATCTAGATTGTTTTGGTGTGAGTTGCTCGGTGTTGGAGATATCGGCTGTAGAGATGTCTAATTTTTCTGCAATATCATGGAACTAGATGGCACTTGGCTTGTGGTGTTCAAACCCAGGGCAGCCACATGTGGACGCATAGAAGGAAGAACAGGCTGCTGAGGAGGGCGCAGTTGCTAGCACCAGAGGACGATGATTTCGCCTGACGAAGGACAGTAACTGACTCTGGTGGAGGGAGTTTTAGTGAACTGGTTTTAAGATACATTTTAAGACATTTTAATTATTCTTACAGTTGTCTTTTATTGGTTATTTTATGTAATAAATATTTGAAACGCACCCTCAGTTGAGTTTTTTTAACTCTGCTCCCCCCCGATTTTTATAAAAAAAAAAAAAAACCTGTGTAGCCTTGTTAGGTGTCCTAGGGCTGCCTCAACCCTTGTCGGTGCCTTAATTTTTTAACATCTTTCATGTTTATATTTTTGTTTTATAACCAAGCTATTGATTTTTACTAGATGGCTACATCATGAGCACGAGCCTCTCGTCAGTGATTAGATGCATGCTTCCTTCTGCATGGTGATATGGTTGGTGGATGTCATTAGGTAGAAGGAAAATAGTTCCTACATGAAACTGCTCACAGCAAGGTCTGTGGATTATCTTGAGTAACAAGGTTTTGATTTCTGGAAAGAGACATTGCTGTTGAATTTTTCAAATGTATTTTGTTGGTGCTTTGAGGACCACAAGCTGAGTGCCATCTAGTTCCATTATATGCGAGACAAGGCAGACATCTCTACGGCTGATATCTCCAACACTCTGCAACTCACACCAAAACAATCTAGATTAAAAAATAGCACCACAGGTAAGAGGAAACATATGCATTTTTGATTTTGGGGTGAACTGTACCTTTAAGGCTGAATCAAAAACAGTTATTTATCTAATTTTCCAGTCAGTTGATTTGATCTGTGGATCAAACTTAACTGTAAAATTATAAGATATCTAGAGCTGGTGATGTACACTACACGAACATGAAGGAACTAGAATAACCTGGAAAACCCCCACCTTGGTTCACTCCCTGGAATTCCAGCTGTTTATAGAACAAACCTGAAAATAGAATGATGAAATATAGACAAATAATGTCACAATAGCTTTCGATTCATTTACTAATGGTGTTTACACGAACATTGGCAGAGTGCTTTGGGTGCCATTTTTGTCATATCTCCTTGTTGACATTTGAATTTGTCAGTGCATGTCGAGACTCCAAAATGTTTTCATAATCTGGTTTTATTATAAGCAACACTGGCCAATGTTGAAAAATGAAGTCAAAAAGACAACAACGCGGCCACCTCGGCCATCCGCTCGGCAGACCGGACCGAAGTGGACCACACACAGTGTTTCAGTAAAGCTTTGCATAAAGGAGATATTAGAATACAAGCAAACTGCAAACAAGCCCCCTTCAGCTACTCAGCGTGCTTTCTCTGCGTGTTTCCATTTTTATAAACAACAACGTCATTGCAAACTCTTCTTTTGAATATGGGCTCTTTGGTATTGCATGTAGACAAAAACAAACTTTGGTTTGCAGAACATCTACATTCTCACATCCTGCATTTCAAAATGTGATTTGTGAATGCTGTCTGTGTTTGTGTGTGTGAGAAAAAAGAGACAGAGACATAAAAGGTTTCAGTTTCAAACTATAAATGTTTACAGGGACCTATTTTAATATATTTTGTAACTGATAAAAACTCTAAAAATGTAACTGTGAGAATTTTATTTCTAGAATCATTCCCTCTTCATTATTCCAGCGCTGACAAATAACCCCTGAGTCAGGTTTATATTGAGGAATCACCTCACTTTTCCACTAACACTTAAGATATCTGCCTCTTGTCTGTTTATGCTGAAGGTTTATGCAGCCAGACAAACAGGGTTATTTCAAGAGGGGCCCTTCTCCATTTTCATGAGAGAGCATATGCAGATTATCATCTCTATCAGCGTCCTGATCCCAAATCAGCCCCTCATTACCGGAGCTTAGCTAAGAAGATACAGCATCAATATTAGATGACAATGATGGGAAAAGGTGCAGGGCCACTCATAAGCTTAAGGCTGCCACCCTCCCTCCCTCCCTCCTCACAGCACATTGTTCACAGCAGGGCCATGAGATCCACGCAACATGAGAAGGTATGAGTCAAGACAGATGACCTGTACAATCTGTACATTTATAGTAGTAAATATGGCACTTTCTTAAAATTAGGGAAATATTGTGATCTTGGTAAAACACTGTAAAAGTCAGCACTGAACTGAAGCATTGAGGCATGCATGGACGCAATGTTTAACCAGTGTTTTTAAACAATGTGGGAGACAAAGGAACCAAATCTCCAAATCATATATAATCCACTTCGATTTTCTCCCTATGATGTCTGTGTGTGGTATAGGAATGCCACACTTCCCCAAAATGAGAGAAAATAGTGTTGCCAATGGACCAGGCAGCAATTACAGCACGTTACCTCCAATTAGTCTTATATCAACACATTTTTGAAATAGGAAATTGAAATTGGAAATTGGGTCAGATTTTTGCCATATTTTCTTTGTTGACACTAGAGTCTAATGGCTAATCTCCACTCTGTTTAATTGCTGAGTGCTGGCCATCATGGCTTTTAAAAACTCAAACTTAATAGACAGAAAATATAGCAAGGCTAAAGCGGGATTATACTTCTGCGTCGAATCAAAGCTGTAGCTAACCTACACTGTAGCCTGACATGCATCTCCCCAGAAATATAACTAGACATGGCAGCGACGCAGACCTTCTGTCTGTTTTTATAAGATGAAAACCATTTCCCTCAGTGGAAACAAAGCTTTTATTTACTTTTATTTCACTGATAAGAAACAATTAATAGTGAAAACAATCCCTGGATACATATGAGTAGAGGAAAAGTCCACTAGCTGCTAGGCTAATTTATACAATGTAAATTACCATAGGCTTATGCTAAAAACATTAGCATGTTGTATTTGTGGGGGAAATGTGTCCAGCAAAAGACAAGTGCTTTGTCTGTGAATGTTGTGAGTTAAAATGAAGCTGATTTGTGTACCTGTAATTGAAATTGTCCCTATTAAGCCATGTTTAATGTGTGTTTTGGGTATGTTTTGAATCAACAGAACTTTGTAGCACTTTACAGAAACCCCACCGCCGAGTAGTGGTTTGGAGGTGTAACTGCAGAGTGACACAGATACAGCACCGCACAAGTATGAATGCTCACAACAGTGTAGGCCACATGTGTAGGTTATGGCATAGGCTCTGCATAGAGCTGACGCAAAAGTATAAATCCGCCTTAGGAGTCTACAGCCATGCTAGCGGCACTGCAGGGCTGTAGGGGAGAACTGGGTTGATTGTCACATTTTTTACTTTCATTTGAATACCTTAAAACATGTTTTAATAAAAGATTCATTGATCCCTTTTCAATGTGTTATGGAAGCCTAAAGTGTCAAGTAGGAGTGGGGTGACCCTATTCTCCGTGAGCTTATTCTGTTCAAAATGTTTGGACTGTCAAATACATCATGTGGGTTTGTGACAATCATCCACATCGTGGGATTGATAACTACACACTAACAGGTTGTATGTCCCTATGTGTTATGTTGTTATGTTATTTGAATGGGGTAAAATGAAAAAAAAAAGCAAGAAATCTTGAAAATTAATTTAAAAAGTTCAATTACATTTAAAATTTTAAGTGAAATGCAACACATCTGCATTGAGCAAATGTTAAGGAAAAATCAATCCTATAAGTACATTTTTTAATCTTTTCATAACAAAGAAAAGAACAAAACATTTGAAAACCAACCCAGAGAAGAATGTGAAAAGCAAGTGGGATTTTTTTTGCCACGTTTTAGCCTAGTTGAGAAAAAAAACAAAATAAACTATCTAAGCTATAGCTCTCCTGTCATAGTTTTAAATGATAATACTTTTTAATTTTTTTTTTTTTTTTTTACTATAAACCCATTGTGTATAAGCCTGGAAAAGAGGAGCTGTATAAGTACATTAAGACATGGAAAAAAGTCAGTTTGAAGCATCTTACTCCTGAAATGACCCTTACAAAAATTCTAGTACCATCATTTCTTAACAGCGCCCTCCAAGAAATGAGATCTAATGAAAGTAACAACCATCCCATGTTACAACCATCCCCGATCTCCCCTACCTAGGCACAGCAGTGATTTCAGCCAAAAGCTAAGTATGGCAACATGCTCTCAATGACAGCGCTAACATGCCAGTGTTTAGCAGGTAAAATGGTGACAATGTTCAACATCTTAAGCTAGCTTGTTAGCATGCTAATATTTGCTAATTTGTGCTAACCACAAAGTACAGGTGAGGCAAATGGAAGTGTAATTAGTTTTGCACTACAGTATACAGTATTGGACAAATCAATTGTTGACCTGAAGATGGTGTTAAAGTAAAAGTCAAGGCGCCACCAAAGTCATTACAGGTCATCCTGAGAAGGACATGAGTTTCTGTAGAAACTGTCATGGTGATTCATCCAATAATTGTCAAGAAGTTTCACTTAAAACCACAAATATGAACCTAATGTTACTGAGGGTAAACTAACTTTTTACCTGTAATTATAATATTTAAAATGTAAAATATGTAGTGTACTGCATCAGATCTTTAGACTACAGACTTGTAAGGGAGCACAAGAAGTTATCATTGATTAACTTTATTAGTATATACTTTAACAACTTTTTATTGATCTTGTTTTTGTTTGCCTACAATGACCATCAGCGTTTTGTTTCATCACTGCATTACCACTGCATTACACCATCCATCAGGCTTTTTAGTGACTGTGAATCCAGGGATGATCTTCAGCATGACTTTGAAATGCATGTGGCCCTTGTCTCTCTCTTTTTTCATCAGAGTAGTTATGCTTCTGTCTGTGTATTCACAATGCAACTACAAAGTGCTCCTGGTGGGTTCTCCAGAGGCAGATCAAGGTCAGGCCAGGAGTTGCAGGGGCAGTGGGACAGTGTACTGTGAGTGTGTATGTGTGTGTGTGTGTGTGTGTGTGTGTGTGTTGGGGCTGGGGGAGGTAGACGGTGAGAGGGACGCCTCAGGACCCTGACAGCTCCGGTTGCCTGAGCCATGACCGCCGGGGTGGAGGAGGCTAGCCGCAGATCGATCGTCGCGGAGCTGGATCCCTGCGATAGGGGGGCGATTGGATGCAGCGCGCTGGGACTGAATGACATAAGCCCAGACGTCTAAGTGTCCCATTAGCAAGACAGCCGCCCATGTCCTGGTGCTCTCCTCTCCCCCCCCTCGCCGATGCTGGCATCATATGGAAAACGGCTCAGGTGTTCCCCTCAATTGCTTGAGGACGACTGCAACACAGAGGGCAGAAGCTGACACCGGGCCAGCTACAACTCTCTGCATGTGGCACTTCTGATCCTCCATATGTAACCAAAGCAATTATATCTTTATGGCCTTCATAAATCAGCGGAGGAAGCGGCAACCCAGAGTGCATGTGCGTACGCGTGTGTGTTTACATACATGTGCATCTTCGTATTTGTGTGTTTGCATATGTTTACAGCTAAACGGAGCAGTGGACACCCAGGCCACGTGTGCCCTTTCTCCACATTCAACTCACAAGATGACACGCTGCGGTCAGATTGTTGCGGACCATTCCTAAACACATAAGAAATGATGACAAAACAAGGGGGCCACACACAGAGAGGCTGCTGTGACACACTGCCTGCTGGGCCCAAACACAGAGGCAGAGCCAAGCTTAACTAGGCTCTGGTGAAGGAACGGCCCGCATGTTTTATTACTCTTCCACCCTCTGCAAATGAGCATATTTACATGTCCTCAAAATGTGCTTCAGGGCTGGGATATCCTGCCCACAGTGTCCATCAAACTTTCTGGCATCCCCTGATTATAACATAGTCACCAATACGGCGTCAAGCAGGGGATTTGTAACTAGCAATATAATCTGTCAAAGCCATAAAAAGCTGTCTGTCTTCATGAAAATAGATCTTTAGCTGAGGAGCCCGTCAAAATGGGGCAAAATTATACTTTCAAAATGGCAAGAAGTGAATTCAAGGGGGTCCAAAAGCTCCTCAGATATTGCCTGGGTGTTTTGATGCTATTCATTCTATATTTACAGCCACTGGGCACCAGGATCAAACTTTTTGAGGAGGTCAGATTGCTGAATCTCTGCCATTTTCTAAATTACCTAATAAAACCAACTATACTAAAACTATGAACTCTCTTTTATTGCTAATCTAGAGATTGTCTTTGTTGTTTTTACTTTAAATTGAATCATTTTTCAAAACTGATCATCAAATGGTGCACCTCTCAACGTGGCCAAATTATCAACCTTGGGGGCCTCTGGGAAAAATATACTGTAGGGGCCTGTATTAACCCTCCACCTACCACCTGCTGGGTGCTCTGTCACCTCCTAGTTTCCCAGAACAGTACAAATAGCAGACCACACGTTCCATCTTCATCATATGCCCAGACACCCACAGATCAAACAGTGCCTCCATGTTGGAGCTTTTCTGTGTCAGTTATGTGTTGTAATTTGATTAAATGCAGCTAGTCCTAGAAATACATACGGTGTAATCACAATGTAAACTAAGATAAGACAATAAAGCTCTCCAAATGACATTTCAACACAGGGCCCTTTTACAGAACAGGGCCTCAATATTGGCTAACATGCCAGGCTGCTCTCATGCACTGTTTGTAAGTAATGCACCACAATTCATACATAATCCATGTTTATCCACTTTACTTGCCTAAACCTAACCTCTGTAACTTTGTGTTAAGTTTTCAGCGTCAAGCTAATTTGGTAGGTATCATACAAACCACTGCATGAGGATACATTGAACATGCAGGACCAGTGCCACTGAAGATGGCGCTACTGTTACTGGCCTGCACCAACCCCATGTGAATAGCAATGTTCAGTGTTTTGGGTGCATGTGAATTAGACTGTGTGGTCTTCTGTGTGAGACTGGCCCTAATGTCAGTAAGTCTTAAGTCTCCTTATAGACTTGTGTTTTGTATTATTGTTAAGTTTAACACTTACCTACCTAGGAGCTGTGCTAGGGTTAGGTTTCAGGAAATATGCCCATCCCTTCACTCAGGAATGTGTTTGTATAAAAACACTAGGAGCAGGGATGTTGCTTTAAACAAAAAAACAAAAAAAGGTGGAAAGACCACCCGGTCTCACTCTGAAGTCGTTGAAATCTGGCGTTTGGGCAGTGACTTGTGGTGTCAGACACCAATGAAAAAAGCCGTCCTTTAACGTCGGCATGATACACAGCCAGGCGCTGTTAGGGCCCAACAAACACTGACTTTCACCCAGGAGAGTGGTGTTTGCTTCCCGTACGCCAAACCCCGTTCTTCTCTCCTAAACCTAGCCATGCATTTTTTTGTCGCCTAAACCCAAGAACGTGCGTTTGTTGTTGAAGGGTATGTAAATGGTAAATTTCCTGTGAAAACAGAAGTGTATTTTGAAAGAAGACAATGCAGAACTTGACACAGCATCCCAGAACATGCACCAAGGGTACCTTGTGCGTCGTACATGGACATGGTCCATGACCAAATGTCAGAATGTAACAGGGCTGGAGTGAGAATGTGTTGGGAAGACTGTTAAAAAACTCAGAGTTAGGAGTCCTCTTTTGGTTAAATTAATTTGATTTGATTTAAGCAGTACTTTTAGGACCACTTTTCTTCCCTTCCTAATTACCAAAACCAAATGACATGAAGGGTACCTGGGTCACATAGGGCCCCTGGGGGGTCTGGGGTCCCACGGCAGTTGGCTGCTTTACCCAGCTGGTAACTCAGCCTTGCTGATCAACCTCTATGATTGAGGTTGTGTGGTACTAGTGATTCATACAGCGACTGCTGAGATTAAAAAGGATACCACACTAATCTTGCAACATGATAATGTCAGTGAAAAATAATGCATGCATGCAGCCACAGACGTCTTTGATTTCTTTTGTTAACAGAGATGTGAGTTCCACAATTGATGGAGTGGAGAATGAATCAGTACAGGAAATGCTCTCTTGCTAAGCCCTGCGTGTGGCCAAGAGAGACGGCCATAAACAAAGCTCCTCTTTGTGACTCCTCTTCACTCTCTAGTGCTCTCTCTCTCTTTCTCTCTCCCATCTAATACCCAACTGTTGGTCTGATCCTAACAAGTCTCTCACTTATCTTTAAAGTCTGACTAACTACAACAAATTGCATTAAAATCACTTCATGTGTTTCTTAAAAAGCCACTTTCAAAGTCCAGTGTCACACAGCTTTGGAAGTTGAACCACGTGCCTGGACAGAAATTTGAGGGAACAAAGTGAAAATAAATACTGTCTGCATCTGAATTATGTAAATAATAAATACGCCACGGAGCATGAACTCCAAAACCTCTGAGCAACTGCAAACACCAAAATAGTCTCAGGGAGCTCTGATCTTGGGAGCAGATGTTCAGGAAGTGACTCTTTTAGTCTTTTGGAGGTCCACAGATGACTGTGAAGACAAATTCTTTTTGGAGTGCTGCCATGCTTACTGTATGAAAAGAGATATCAGTAAATTTTGGGATAAGATGAGCTAGTTCTGCAAGGGCATAGGTTTTGTTTCAACATTCAGGGGGACACATGAAGTGGGTGTTTGGGGGGTCCTCTGTCAGAAAAGTTTAAGCACTGTATCTTGCATTCTGGTGAATTTTTATGCATCATTTTGTGTCTTTTCTGCATCAATTTATGGCGTGAATGTCCAAACAAAAGTTGGGAGGGCCAAATGCATGTCCTAAATATTGAGGACGTGACCCCTGCCACCACTGGGTTGACAGTTATAAAAACACATCCAAAACCTAAAGCAAAAGTTACTGTTTTTACACCTAAATTTACACCTACATTTAACATTGAAAAGTCATTTCTGAGAGGCCCTAAAGTACAGGCAGTTTAAAGATATTCAACATTTCTTGAGTGAAAATTAAGTATTTGTTGAGTATCAATATTCATAGACAAAAAATATTAACATTTAAAACATATAAACGTGCTGTGTTGACGTTGGTGCTCCTTAAAATCAAAGGCAGGAGAAAGACAGATAGGCCGGGAGGTGGAGAGATAACATTGCCTCGATCCTCTTCCCACCACGCTTGCCTAATGCATTCTCCCTCTCACTCACTGTAATTGCAATGCAATGATGTCAGCATGACAGGTGAGACTGAATGCGAGACAGCGTTGAATAAGCTGCCGCCACAGTATCAAGAGCACAAAAACGTATCTGAGACACTCTATGGGGTGTCAATTTAATCATGCTTAAACCAGGTATCACCTTCCTCCATGATTCCACCATTGACAAAGAATCCCGCATACTGCGTTGCACTGAGCGGAGCTACGGCCTCCTGCTTGATAAGGTATCTGTGACTGACACGCTCACTGACACACATATACACACACACAACACTTTGCAGTAAGCATCTGAGGGACATGGAGGATGTGGCTGAGCTTTACATCACCCCGAACCAGCACACAAAAAAAGATTTTTGAACACTGTTTTGAAATTGAACAAAATAATACAACTGAGTGACAAAACATGAAAAGAATTCGCTACAAAGTATAAAGTGACTGCTATGACTCACAGATGTAATCTTGGATGCGCTTTGTGCTCCACCCGCCCTACCTGTAAAGTCAAACTGAGTCATAGCATTGACACCCCCCCCACCCCACACTGGCCCCCCAGCCCCCATAGACAGTCTGCGGGCAAACAAGAAATAATTCATATGGCTTCCCACACAGGAGTGGGTGTCCTGTATCAGCCTGTGCGCTCCGCTGCCTGTCTGTTATCACCTGCAATTGAGGTAATCCACAAGACTATTATACTGCAGCTTATTGCACAGGAGAATATAGCTACCTGCTGCACCAGGAGCAGCACCTCCTCCACCACGACAAGCACCCCCCCCCACCTCCGCCGTCACAGCCAAATCATACCTCTGGAGAGTTAACACCTACCAGACCAAGAAACTCTCAGCACATAATTGCACATACTGTACTGTACCTGTATATAGCTAAACATTCATGTTACATGGTCACATACATTATAAAAAGATTTTATCACGTAAAACCGGAGTAGGAAACCTGTGGCTCCAGAGCCACATGCGGCACTTTCACCCCTCTCCAGCGGCTCCCTATGGCTTTGACAAAAAGTTATATAAAAAATTAACAATGGCTATTTTTTAACATTTTAGCTTTCTTTTTTTTTGTCATAAGCTTTGAGTGATTCTTACATTCTCAAGTGTAAAAATTTAGCCTATACACAGATTTAAAAAAAGTTTTTAGTGTAACTAAATGTGCGTCATATGCCCTATAACCTTTTCCATTAAATTTTGCTGAACTTCAGAAGCAGTGGCTTGTCTTGTGATCTCCCTAGCTAAGCTAAAAAAAAAAGTCTTAACAGGAGGTAGGCAGTGTCTTTTGCCTTTACTGCCAAACCTGCAAAGTTAAAGCACCAAACAACCATAGCCCACTGTAGAATAGAGTAGCCACCATGTGGAAAAATAATAATTATGTTGATGGACGATTATAGATTGTCACCTCCATTATAAGGCTCAAATATGTTTTGCAGCTCCAGTCAGATTATTTAAGAGCTTTTTTGGCCAAAAATGTCTCTTTTGATAGTACAGCTTGCCGACCCCTTGCCTAGAAGATTGTTCTCTTTGAAAAGTAAGTGTTACATGATTGCGGTGAAAGAAGTATTAAGACATTTTGCCTAAGAAAAAGCAACAATACCAGACTATATAGTGCAGGTAAAATTTGCTCAAAATGTTACTGAAGTACGAGTACAAAAATATCAGCAGCAAAATGTACTTAGAGTAGAGTAGAAGTGTAAAGTTGCATAAAATAAAGATACTCAAGTATAGTTCAAGCACATTAAAATACCTAGTCTGTTTAGGCTGAAGTAGTTTTCACAAATTCTGTCTTAATATATCACGCAATTTATGTTATTGAAAGCAAGAATTGTACACAGCTAAATTTGTAGTAGTTTCCTTTCTTCTCTCTGCATTCTTAGCAGTATAATCGAATTGTAAAGTCAGTCAGATACACAGAATTTTGTATAACCAAATCTTTTTTTTTTTTTTTTTTTAATTCCTATCACATAAATCATCTAATTAACCTCAAGGTTCATCTCGTGACCCCGTTGTGGGGGTCTGGACCCCCCTGGGTTGGGAGCCACTGCCTTATTTTAATAATACTCCATTACAAGTAAAAGTTCTGCATTCATAATTTTACTTTGACAGATTTACAAAGGTTTATCAGTAAAATGTACTCACCAGGCAGCAAGTCATCCTCTTTCAGACAGTTATATTGTTTCATTATTAATATTAATATTGTTTCAGCATTTTAATATTGCTGCTACTTCACATGGTGTTCAGTGGTTTTATCTATCACAATAAAAGTAGGCCCAGTCACTACTTGTTAAGAAAAATATGGTTGAGTAAAAATTACAAATGTAACTCTGAAATTTGAAGTAGATATATAAAATAGTGTAAAATTAAATGCTCAAGTAAAGTACAGGTATGTCAGAATTTTATAGAGTATACAATACTTGAGTGAATGTACTTAGGTACTTTCTACAGCTGGACGGTTCCCTTTACAGATATAGAGTCAGCAAAATATGCTTAACTATATTTATGGATAGTTGTCTCATCTGTAAAGTAACATTTCTTGGATAAAAATATGGATTTGATTTCTTACAGTTACTTTGAATCAAATATGTCTTTACTGTACATCCAATTATCACCTGACAACAATACAGTATGATCAGTTGCAGAGAAAAAAGGCCCCTAAATTTCTTTTGAGCTTGGAGAGAAAAAAAGCAATTGACATGCTCTCACTCTACAATAAAACAGCATTTGGGGGGTTTAATAATTCAACATACTAAGTTGCAAACTCACACAAATATCCATGCTCCCACAGCCTCTCATGTTGCCACGGGGCCAGAGAGTGCATTGTACAGGGAATTGTCAACATTCCCATGATGAGCCTGCAGGCCCTGTGGTCCGAGGAGGTGTCGAGATGAGGTGGGGGCCAAAATTGATTGTAAATGTTGAATTATTCAACCGAGCCCTCCGCCATTTGAGTGAGTTTCTTCGGTTACGTTGAGAAGAGCTTTCATAGCAAAACAGGAGAAGATTATCTTCCACAGGCCCCCGTGGAGGCCCTGAACGCCTCTCATTAACGAGACAAAGCATCTACAGCCCAGGCACACGGATACAGACACACTGACACAAATTTACACACACACACACAGAAATTCTGACACACACGCATACACACATGCCAAAAGTGCTGCTGACACCGATATCTCATAGCTGTACACATACGCTGGCTAACTTCCAAATCATACGGACCCACCGCACAGGATTAAAAAGTGGGAAAAATTAAATGAGCTGCTAAATTATCCCATTTTTGAGTTGTTTTTGAGCATTACAAGTCTCTCAACACTAATCCCTTGAAATACATAAAAAGCTCATCAAAGTGTTGCTACTTTGATATGCTCCATTCATTCAAGTGTAACTGAGAAGCCCTTCGCTCACTTGAACAGCAGATAAATTTTCAAAGAACAAAAAAGAAAAAAGAAAGAAAGGGGAAAAAAAAGGCGAGAGAGAGATGCCAGCTAATCCTTCGCCTTAAGCTGTTAAAATATCCTCGAAAAAATGTCCTTGTAATGTCTGTATTTACATATTTACAAGATTCCCAGAGCGCTCTCTGCATCTTTATAGATAAAAGGACGTAAAAAGAGATATCATGAACCCAACCTGTCAGTTCAAGGGCAACATTTGTTCTTCTTATTTAAATATGGCTTCAATCTGCCGTCAATCACAGCACGCGCTTCATTACAAATAAAATGAGCAGGGGCTCAATAAAAGTAATTAAATGTAAATGCTTCTGCTTTACAGTGTTGTGGACCTGTTAATACAATTCAGCCTGACTCCAATTACAGAAAATCCCAATGACCTCATGGCCCATAATAAATCTATCTGATCACATTAAACAGGGACAGGGAGCGAGTGAGGCATTCACTGTAATGCACTCAGCATGGACAAAATGAGAGGGCTCGGGATGCCAGAGATATGAGCGCAGAACCGCAGGAAACTCTAGCTTGGCGTTGCAGGCCCTTTGGCCCGGGCTATCATTAAATGACTTGTTGAAATTTTAATTCTCTGATCACATTAAGTGCTGCGGGAAGACAACAAACTCTGCGGCGCAGATCTTGGCGGTGTCATCTCTTAGCGAAGAGGGATATATAAGGATGCTCGTTGCTTTTTCAGTGCTGGTGTCCTTATGAAGGCTTAAGTTACACCTTTGCATAAGATGATGGGTGTGTGTGACAGCTCGTTTCACCACCCGGACATCCTCACTGTCCTACGCATCTCTTAACAGCATGAAATCAAACAGGTGACGGGTCACCACACGGAGATGCACACATGAATGTATCACAATACATCGGAGGACCATCATTACATTTGTTTTCTAACCTGAGCCCTGAATCAAACCCACTACATGCCTTAGTGCTTATAAAATTCTTAAATTAACACCGAACCAAAGTCTTCAACTTTCACCCCATGCAGGCCTAAAATCTGTTTCCTGCAGTGTGGTAAATGAACAAGGTGCCAAGTTTTCATTCAAAAGGAGTAATACTTAAAGTCACATGGAAAATCACACAGTTTTGTTTTTGTTCAATTTGAGGTCTAGTCTCTAGACTCTTAATAAAGTTGTAATAACTATGGTTCACAAACAAGACCCTCCTGTCTTCCTCACTAATTCAATCACCTGTACAGACCTATATACTGTAGGTGTGTCTAATCCCTCTCTCTCCTGTTTGTCTCTGTTCTCTTGACCCCCCTCTCCAAACTCTTCTCTTCTCCTCTCTCCCCTCCCAGTAGGATGGCACAGTAGCTCAGCAGTTAGGACCTTTACCTCACAACAAGAAGGTCCTGCATGTAAACCCCAAGGGGGATGATGAAGTAGACAGCTGATCGAGATGTGCCCCCACCCTAAATCTCATGTCATGAAGGGGGAAATTACCTTTTTTTTGTACCCGGCTTTAAACACGTTTATTTTTGCTGTTCAATTGGTCATTTTAACATGGGTGTCTACAGGGATTGATTCTCCTCTGGTGCCAGCCTCAAGTGGCCTTTCAAGGAACTGCAGGTTTTGGCACTTCCTCATTGGCACCATTTTTCAGCACTGGAAGTTGGTGCTCTGCAACTATTTTCAGTGAAAAAGCTCTGATAAACTCATAGTGCACTCCTAGGGGTGTAATGATCCATCAATCTGGATTAATATATCAATTCAATGATCACTGATTCAATATAATATATCTATGCAAGGTGAAAGCATCAATCCATATTGTCATCTTTAGGATATGCTCTTATTTTGAAAGTCTGTGTTGCTGTCAAACAGGGAAGGCAGGCAGTAAGCAGCCAAAAGACGATGAGGATAACGTTATTTACTTGGGAATAAATCAGCAGTGTGGAAATATTTTGGATTTCGGAGAAAATACAGGTCTACATCCAGAGCACATGCCATATGTAAACATTGCCATTACGAGATCAAACACGATGTAATGTTACCTGCCTGGTGGGGCATCTTATCCTGATAACTTCTCACTACAGGAACACAGCTGCTCTGTTTCAACAATGTTTGGCTGAAAAAACATGCATGCAGGTTGAAATTCAAATGTGCAGTTCTGTCAGGAGATGCAGTGACTTAAACCAACCGTGAGTAAGAAAAATAATAACATTCCATGTTAAGCTACGAGTACAGGAAAAAAGCTCTGCTAGCCGCTAGGCTAGCCTGTGCAATTTAAACAAGCTTAAGCTAGTGATGGGTGACTAGCAAAAGACAATTGTTTTGTCCATGAACCTTGACGGTTATTACTGAGCAAAATTTGACACTTATGTTAAACAGCATTGTTGTTAATCCATGTTTTATGGGTGGTGGGAGAAGTTTTAAGTCAGATAGACCTGAAGAAAAAGATGATAGTAGGTTAAAATGACAAGATGTTTTCAAAAAGGCCTTTCTGACAGAAAGCCCTGAAAGTTAACTTAATCCACGTGCTGTTTTATGTGTGTTCGTGGAGTCAGTATAAAATAAACTTTACTGCACTTAAGCGGTTAGAATTACTTGCATTATTTATCTGTTGTTATCATTTTTTATGGCCAGAAACAGAAAAGAAAGAGATGCCAGCTTTTACTGTAACCGACTGTGTTAAATGGGCAGATAACATGATCTCTTATTGATCGCAGGCCCCTAAATCGCATCAAAATCGTGGCAGACTTTGCAATATCTGCAATTATTGTATCGCTGTCCAAAGAATCAGTGTAATAACATATCATGATGAAGCTGGTGTTTTACACCCCTATACATTACCTGACCAGCACGACATAGCAGAAACACAGTTAGTGACTACCTGGTAAAAACAGTGGAGCGTTTAGCTGCTTGAAGAGACATATATTTTCCTCAGGAGTTGGTGGAGACCAAATCAGAGCTAAAAGTAGAGTGCCTATTGGACTTACATCCACTAGGTGGCCAGAAATATGACAGTGAATGAATTCTCATGTCAGTAATAGGTAACCATTACACATCAGTCAATTTAGACTGTTTTAATTCATCCTTGCTGTCTCCGTAATGGCATTAAAGTTACAAAGGTAAAATAGCTTGTTAATTGAATGAGAGACACAGAAATATACTAGGTTCATCTTTCTATCCCTGTGACAATATGTGATCCTGCTAAACATAGCTATTTAAGAACACACACACATAATTACACAACAATAACCTGCAAAACAGCATGACACAGTTAGAGGCAGCCATAGAGATATTTTAGGAGGAATATATTTAGTGCCTTTTCTTAACACAGTTGTGACTTCTTAAACGATTCAAACACAATACTTTAAACACGAAATCAAACACCTCTTTTTATTCACACTAATTTGCAATACACTGGATTCCTAGTCCAGGTCATGCAGATACACAGCCCTTTTAACGTCCACTCTGACCTCATCAGTAATTACAGGTCATGCATTATGGAAATTGGTTTTGTGTGTGTTTGACAGGGTCAATTTTCTGTCAATATTTTTTATGTTTTATCATTCAAGGCCTTGCTGTAGTTCTCTATACCCAAATCATAAAGGGAAGCCAAACTCAGTGCAGCAAACTAGTTTGATAAAAAGGGAAGGTAAACTTCTCATTGTCCCCATATTCTGCTGACAACAAATGATGCTCAGCGATGGCTGCCAAATCAAACATAAACAAATGAAGACCTCTTTACCCTCTGGCAACCCGATGAAAGCGAGACCCACTGAGGCCCGAAGTTTTGGATACTTCGTTTGTAGGAAGAGTTTTTTCTTGGCCTAATTGATACTAGTTTTATCCTGTTTCAACCCTCTGGGAAGCCAAAGGTGATGTTTTCATAGGAAGATCATGTAAATAAAGGCTACACAAGGAGAGGACCCCTACCAGCAGAGCATCATGGGAAGGGGCTACAGGCAGAGCCCACACAAGACGCCGATCATGACACCAAAAGGTTAAACATGGACATCATGCTTGTGCTAGATTTCCCTCTGACCCTCTGACTACAGTTTGATTAGAGAAAGTATGTTTTGGAAATGTGCACTGCTGGTTCCTTAAAGTATCAACAATGTTGTGGCTTTTGAGGGAGATAAAATGAGTGACGCAAATTGTGTGTTGGGGACATCATGAATTATGTAAAAATGACTTTCTTCCATTAAAAAGAGATGATGTTATGGGTGTGTTGTACAAAGCAGCAGCATTAGTACAGAAGTTGTTTCAATGGCTGAGCAACAGCTGAACAAAATACTGAATACAGCACAATACAGTGCACTGACTGTCACCAGGTAGAAACTTCTATTACAGTGCATGGTGCTCGAGGTTTACAAGCGTATACTTCATTTCCTTTATGCAGGACCTCTGTCTCTGCACTGTGCATGAAGTGTCACACTACAAAAAAACAACCAGATGACCTTGCTTTTTAATCTCGTAAAGAACATTATAAGGTCCACAGGCAAAAAATAGACAGTGATATCATATGATCTGTTTTATATAATATTTGTTAATGTTGATGACACTAATTTCATACATTGCAAAAAGCAACACTAAGAGTCTGAAGCTATTCTAGCGGCTCTGTGAGAATGTACTTAGGCACCGCAGTGCTTTTGGCTAAATGCTAACTTTAGCATGCTCACTAATACCCTTATTTGCATCACAATTTGCATGTGCAGTTTTTTTTTAAATGTGAGAAAACCTGCTTTCCAATAGCCAGCAGACTAGAGTCTTGTAGACAGCTCTGCTGTAAACTAATAAACCTTGCTGTTTCTTTTTTTTTTTTTTTCTTTTCTGGCATGACACATTCAATGTCATGAATGGGTCAGAAAACAGCTTATTAAACAGTAGAAAGCAGCATGGAGGCCAGTGAAACTGCTATTGTAGTTAGGCTACTTCCTTTCAAATTTGCTGCTGACTAAATTTTGAGCACTGTTCAAGCACTGCTTGGATAAAGGCGGACGGTATTTTATGGCAACCAGCAAAGGAGCTTAAATCTGTGCATCCACTCAAGTATCATATTTTCATCACTTACCATCAGAGCCACTCAGAGGTGGAGCCGGCAAATACGCATGGCCACTGCATAGTCATTCGTCCTGGCTGTGAATGCCAATTGTAACCTCTCCCATTAAGTACAAAAGCCAGAAGTTAGTAGGGTTTTTGTCCAGTAGTAAAAGGTCTTAAGATAGTGCTAACATTCATATGTTTAGCAGTTTACCATGGTCAGCATCATAGTTTAGCTGTTAGCATGCTTGCATTTGCTAATTACCACTGAACACAAAGTTAGGCTAAGGCTGATGGGAATGAAAACCTGATGGTGGTGCTAAACAAGTGATGAAACCACGTTTTTTTGAAAAAATATAAATGTATTCTAGACAAACAGTGACTGACAATGTGACTGCTTTTTTTTCTTAAGGAATAGTGGAAGTCTTTCCTTCTCTAAAGAACTTAAATTCTGTTTATTTGACATAGCTTAGTGTAGAAAATGATTGTTTAAACAAATCTATGTTCAACAACAAACAAAGTTAGATTGACCTTCGGTAGCTGGAATGCCATCTTGACTCACAACTACAACTTGTGAACAAGTGCTAAAACCACAGATGAACGATTATTCTGATGCACAGTGTCGACTAGTCGACTACTCTGTGAAATGCCTACCTCATGGTGGTACTCGAAGACTGAGGTTAAGTCAGGGGATCACCCAAGTCAGTAGACTTCATCCTCATGGGACCATGAATGTCTGTACAAAAACCATGGCTGTCAAAAGTTGCTGAGATATTCCAGTTTGGACCAAAGTAGTGAGCCAACCGACAGACTGGCATTGCCACCCAGAGGGCTATGATCATGTGAGGAAAAAAAAAAAGCACGTTCCAAGATTGTGTTACAGTAAATCGTACAGTAACTGTGTAGTTACTATTTTCAAAGTTCACTTTTTTAGTACCCACAGCTGGGTACAGATACTTTTTTGAAACAGTTCTTTTGGTTGTTTTTGTAAAAGGTGACAGAAATCTGAAGCTAAATCTTGCAGTGCTTTTGACCTCTCAGTGGTATTATCTGATTACACTGCTGGCAGCCAAACAATACTACACCACAGAGGAGCCAGGACAGGAGCTAGACATACTGTACACACATTCACTAAGCTCAGCTGGTGAATGCCTTTCTTCTCTGTGAAATGCAGCATGTGCAGAGAAACACAAACTGGGAGAGATAGCCCTTTGTGGAAAAAGGTATGAAAATACACACTCAAGGAAAAGACAAACTACAATTACAGGTCTGCAAATGGGAAAAAAAGTAAATAGTTGATTCATATCTTTTATTGATGCAGAACAGTCCCTTGGGTCATATATGAGGTAAACCAGAGAGACAGCAGAAGAACTATGCAACAAGGAATGTCCACCTGAAAAGTTATTATATTTGAATAAACCAAAGAAATACTACTCATCATTTAATAAGAATTAGGGGCTTCACTAAATTATAAGGGGAGGAGGGGTTGGGAAAGGGGGAGTATTGTAAAAATATTTTTGCTGAAGAGAGGGTAATCTGACTATTTTGGGAGAGTAGGGAGGGTCTTTTTTTCTTTTCCTATATTTATGCTTTAATGAGATTTATTATAGTATTATAGTGTATGAAAAAGATGATTTAATTCCAAAGATACGGCTTTAATGTGTGCCATGATATAGCCGAGCTGTACGCAGGAACATGGCTAAAATGATCTGTCCTGCAGGACCATTTTCAGTCCATGGGCAATTTGACTTTATCGTCCGCTCTTCCACAGTTAACAAAACTGCAACCAAACGCACTAAAAGCTTTCTTAATATATTTCACTTTGCACTTAAAACCAGATTACCTCATGCATGAAACAAGAGCTTATTGGTAGTGTAGCAGTTAGTAGCTCTCGCTTGAAACAAAGAAGAATATTTGGCAGATATCATGTGTCAGTTGTCTGTCATGAATACGGCAACTGGTAATTTAATTTGTAATGTCTGTATCAGTTGTGCACATTGTTAAAATTCATGTTTTATTCAGATATTACGTGTTTAAATAAGGGTACATTTTTTCCTCCTTTCGCTATGTTTCATATAAGGAGTTTTACCAACTTAATGTTTTATTTTCATTATGACATATTGTTGTAAAATAATAGTGGGAAGCTTTTGCAAGTTTTACTTAAATCAAGGGGAAGGTCCAAGGAAAATATTAATACCACAGAGGAGGGTTTTGCTTTTTTAAAACGGGTCACATAAGGCTCAACACCCTAAGCTACCCAAATCATTTTTATAAAGTCCCTTAATGTTGCCTATTCAGTATTAACACTAGTGACCTCACAAGTCTTTCATTTACTCAGTGGTAATGAAACATGTGGCTATTTTAAGCAAATAGAACAAAAATCATTGCTTTATATTGCTATAAATATTTGTGTGTTCAGTTTTTTTCTTTATTTATCCTTTATTAACTGAAGGTTTAGCCGCAGTGTAATTTTCCACTACATAACCTGTCATATCAGTAATAAAGAGATGGCATGCCACTGTGAAAAAAAAGTGCTTTCTGCCTTTTTGCCTTTCGAGATTGAGCTAATCGTCACAAAGTTGGCGGCTGAATAGAGCCAGTGAGTTTAATCTGACCACAATGACATGTTTGATTGGTCAGAGCTGGGGTGGGTGGGTGGCGGGTGGGTAGCCCTCTCCTGTGGCAGTGGAGAACAAACATAAATCTTCTTCAACAATCTATTTTCCATCATACTTATTCACAGGGGACATCTCAAAGTGGTCTTTACCCTTTCTGTCAATGGCTGCCCTCATCCATCAATTTCATAGAGAATTATACCCCAGATCGATGTAGTTCACGACCGCTGAGCATTTGTCGAGGGGTGGTGGTGGAGGTGGTGGTGGGGCTGCGGGGGAGGTGGGGGGTGGGGGGTGGTCGGGTGTATGCGCCGCTGCTTGTTCACAGAACCCTGATAGCTACTTTTGGTTGGCCACCCGCTGCAGTTGAGAATGAAAAGCGAAGCAAAGAGGCCGAGCAAACACAGAAGGACTCACAGATAAATGGACTGAATGAATGAATGAATGGAGCCATTCCCACAAAAAAATGTTTTCATTTTGTTCCGATTTTGTGCGCAGGAATTTATTTTTAATTAGACCAAAACACTTTGGTTGCCATTATTCCACTATGAGCATATTAAAATGCTATGTGAAATTATGCATACTCACTGCAGCCCATACACCAGCAGGCAGAGGCCACAAGGCTTTTAGTTTGGCAAATGGCACATTTGTTAACATGAAACAAAAGATTAAAAAAAAAAAGCCATCCTCCAGTGCACAGCCTCTTAAACTTCACTCGTGTCCTTGTTATCCGCTGTTGTCAAAAGCTATTATTCAAAAAAAAAAAAGAAGTTCAATTTAAGGAGAAGGACACACTAATAATGGGTGTGAGGGACAAGGCCTCGTCTAGCCATTATGGAATATGTAGCAATACCATTACACACCCTCTGACAAAGATATTCAGGCTGGATAATGGAGCTATGAAGAGCTGTAGCACAATGCATAATTGCTCCTTCTGAAACATTGATGAATTAAATTAGGGGGTGGGTGGGATCAAATTCATAAATCAAATTACAGTACCTTTGCTTCTGCATGCTTAAACAGTCGAGGACTCTTTAGAAGTCGCTTTTAAATTGCAGGGGGGCTAAAGTAAATGAAGTAGGCATAATTATGTGTATCTTCTCACTCCAGCATTGTCTTCAATGAATTTTTAACAAAGGCGACCATTAGCTACAAACTAATACCAGTTAAGCCTCAGCAAAACTGAATTATTAAATCTGTCAGCCAATATCCTATTACAGCCTACTTATGAATAGTTGATTTTATTTTGTATAATTGACAAGGCTTATCGTACAGTGGGGCCTTCCGTGGCAGCTTGGGTTTTGAGATGCGGCGATATGTATAAGCCTGCGGTACAAAAGGCCGGCTCACGTCAGGTTCATTTAATGCGGTTGGTTGGTTTCCTTACAGGTGGGATCTTATGACCTGTCATAACCGCCTTATGGAGCGGTGGAATATCAGAGCATGACAGCACAACCAGGCTGAGTGTGTAAAAGACTGTCTTATCATGATATACATACGGAAAAAGGAGGACTCAAGACACTGTGTGTGAAGCAGAATGTGTTAAAAATATTTAAATTCAGTCTTGTATTATAGTCTCACAAACCTAATGTTGGCAGAAGATAACTATAAAGTAAAGTAATCAAAATAAATAAGCTTGCACAAATAAGTAGCCCTATTTTTCTTCCTTACATTCCATTCCTAATATGCAAATCCCTCTCCTACACACACACTCGCACATACACACACTTAAGACATTAAGTCCTCAACCTGGACCAGGCTTGTGAGGGATATTGGCATGTACACGAGATTGATGAAAATTACTTCCAGAGCATTTATTTCTTCTAATACCACTGAAAGAAGAGTGTGCACTCAGGAGATATTTGATCTGAATTAGGGAAACTGATGAAGCAATTGATTAATTGGAATTTAAGCCATCAGTCACCGGAGCCATCAGCAGCATCATTTACATTCCAAACAATCAGCTGAAGGCCCAATAGGACACTAAGTATTAATACGCAGGAGTCAATGTGATACTGCCACGTCGCCACCAACCCTTATTGACAAGCACAATGACATTTTTAATCCCCACCTGATCAAATTGCATATATTTTGGGATTCCCACACCAATTCAATATATCTTATGAATTTTTAATCTGGTAGGAGGAGCAGGGGGTTTAAGCAATAGAGATTTATCTTTTCCTTTCTTTAAGGTGAAACACACTAATGACAGGAGAGGACGGCAAGATGCATGATTAATTACTGCCCTCCATCTTTTGTTTTGTTGTTGCCAGATATAGTGTGACATGCATGTTTATATTCATATGTCCCATGACATGCAGTCGTCTAAATGCCCCACAGCCCTGTCAGATAAGAAGTTCTCCTTCACATATGCCATCTATCATGTTCCAAATGTGTTCATGGACGTTATTTGCCACTATTAATAATATAAAGCATTGGTGATTTTATACAACAAATTTTGAGGTAGGTTTGATCATGATTGCATTTGTACTGCAACTACCACTTGGGAATCATTGTTCTGTGATATGCATACTACAAAACTGAAAAACATAATTCAAAGTTCACACCTTACACAAAAGACAAATAAGGAAATCTACTTTGGCCTACATTCTGGTAATCACGATTGCTGGCCTATGATTCAACTGAAGTGCAAGAAAAATGTTTGTATTTTACGTTTCTCTGTTTGTGTCTCTTCTCTGTATGTTTTTTGTACATAATATTTATATGTTATTATGAAGCGGTTATGTTGAAACTCTATATTTTTACATGATTTTATGGTGCTTGGTTAATGTCGGGTTAGGTTTTGGCACAGACACCACTTGGTTTGCAGTTAGGAAAAGATCATGTTTTGGCTGAAAATAGCCAGTTTTGATGAAACAATCCCCGTTGGAAACACAGTGATGACTGGGTAAGGCAGGACACGCAGTGGTGTCAAAAAAACCCAACAAAAAAACGCTTTTGATGGCACCATCCCGGAAGATGTTGTGGAACAAAATAACTGCTTTTTGTATCACGACTCAGCAATGTCTCTGTATAGCCACTGGAAACACATGGTGTCTGTTCCGAAATCTATACTGCCATGAGTACACTTACATACAGTACAATGTCCGCACTTACAAAATGCACATATTTCAGCAAGTAAGTGCTGTTCCGATTCATTACTCTATGGCACATTTACCGGATGTTATGATCACGACTACGGCTCTGAATCGTCAGTGACGTCACCTGCCAAAAAGCTGGAACAGACGGACGGAAAGTTTCACTTCTTGATATGTAAAACAGCAAAACTTACATCTGTATGGTTCAGGAGCTGCAGGCGCTGTAGGAGCTGTGGGTGTCTCTGTAGCCATTAATTTCGTCTTTCTCAATCTGAGTTGGTTCCGCCCACTGACCTGTAAGTTGTCCCTCCTCTTCCGCTACGTAGCTAAGATGGCGGCCGTTGAGTGCAAAAAGTGTACAATGTTCCACACTCTCAATTTTGGCCGTTATGAGTTCACATCCGTGTCTTTTAGGTACACTCATTTTTCGCCGCAATCATAGTGTGAACGCCCTATGTACCCAAACTAGGTACGATAAGTACAGAAAGTATGGGTATTGGAACAGACAGCTGGTCTCACTCCAGAGTCATCGAAATCTGGTGCTTGGGCAGCGACTTGCGGTGTAGACACCGACAAAAAAAATCCATCTTTTAATGTTGGCATGAAACGCAGCCAGTCACCGTTATAGTGAAAAGGCGCCATACGGCGTCAGGGGGAGACAAGTACGAAAGTTGAGGCAGCAAAAGTCCGAGTAGGACGGATGAGTCCGACAAATACCAGTTTTCACCAAGGTTAGCAATGTTCGCTTCCCATGAGATTATAAAGCCAAACCCTGTTCTTTTGTCCTAAACCCACTTGCAGGCTTTTGTTGCCTAAACCCAACAAGGTGCAGTGTTGAAGGAAAAAAAAAAGTCAATTCATGGTACCGATGTAATGCATTTATTTTGAAAGAAGACAATGCATGTAACATGCAAAACTTGCGTTCTAAAAACAACAAACACACCCAGGGTACCTTGCGCATTGTATTTGGATGTGGAAAGTCCATGACCAAACGTCGGTATGTGAAGAAGAAACACAGCAATGGGTCCCTAAAAAACACCAATTTTGGTGGCTAAAAAGTCACTGGAAACAAAGCCAAAGGCTGTTAAAACACAACTAATTGTTTGGAACAGTGGTCTGCAACTTGGCAGCCGCCTCACCTAGGTGTCACGCCAGCCACCATCCCCTCCTGTCCCCGAAGACAAAGTCAGCTCATATATTATGTCACTTTAGAAATGTTGATATATGTATCAAATATACAAATGTAACGGTTTGTAGAAACGTTCAGTTTCAGCATTCTTCTGGCAGCTGGGCTGTATGACCACTGAGAGACCTTTCCCAGCAAGCCGTAGATGCATTTGCAGTGACATACAGGTGGTGTGCAATTCTAACATCCACCCTAACAAGCTCAAAGTGTTCCCAATGTGACATTATGATACTGTAAATACACATAAACAGCTTTGAAAACTGATACTTCTTGGGGGTGGGCCTGCAACAAAATATCTGACAATAAAACAACAAAGGCTTGTAACAGGAAATTCTTTGCATAAAAATAGAGACACTGTAAAGGAAACAAGCAGCAAAAAAAAAAAGAAAAAAAGAAGAAAAAATAACAGCATGAAGAGATGTCAGGATCTACTGTGAGTCAGACTGTGAGCCGTGTGATGCTGCGACTCATAAAAGGACATCCAAAACCTTTAGCTTAGTTTCTACAGACTACAAATAGTTTTTGTTCTCATGCTCTGGCACAAATTCACAGACGCAAACATGAATTACATGCCGGGCTATATGATTCACAGAAGGCACTGATTGTTCTTTCAAAGTGCCCATTACAGAGGCCTATCATTGCAACATCAAGCCCTCCTTCCCATTGACAGTGCTGACGTTTTCCCACTTGGCCTGAGCCCCCTACTGACAGCAACGCCAGTAATGCTCCCTCCCTCCTTCCCTCTCTGTCTCTCTCTGTGCTGCTGCTCTCACAATGTTAGATTTTGCTGAAGAAGTTAGTCATTAGTTGAAACAGCAGAGTGTTGTAATGAAATCTGCCGGCCACATCAATAGTGTTTACTGTTGCCAGTTTGCTTTGGTCCATGCTTTTTTTTTTTTCAAATTTATTTGTTTGGTGTGCAGCAGTGCAGCATCACTGTAATGATGTTTGCCCCCGCTGATGTGTGAGGGCGAGCGACTCAGTCCCATGTAATATCTGCCTGCACGTGGATCATATATCTGTAACATTTAATAAGCTGTTTATCATGTACCTTGTAGGTTAATCATAAGTCAACACCTCATCAGATCACACTGATGGATTATTCTTAATAAGAGCACCTTCTTCTAGTTGCCACATGCCTGGCTGAAAGGGAGAAGTGCTCTCCTCCAACTACATTCTCTCCCCCCAACTTAAAGCTCTAATTAAGTAGCCAGGGCGCTAAGTTACAGAGAAACAGCTAGCGGGAACCACAGGAGACAGGCTGCAGCGCTACAGCAGCGGCAGCAGCAGGCCCACTCACTGCGATCGTTTCCTCAGACGGGTGTCAAAACACCCCCGGTCTGCCTCCCATCAAGTCCCCTGCGCAGAAATAGGAAGTGAGCCTCTGAAAGGAAAGATTAAAGTTTTCTGGAAGTACTGTTGGCAGCTGCACATGCCCTAAAGATAAACTTTATCCGGCCGCATGTGCAAAACTTTGCTGGAGCCATTTGTCATCTTCGAAAGTAATACATTTCCAAGTGGCTTGGATTTTAGACAAGAACATGAGACTGGCCACCGCAGTGTGGTCTGCTAGTGGGCCACTGTGTTGATGCTGAGGGAGAAATCTAAATCATACCAAACTTGTGCAAAGAAAAAAAATGCACCTCCATACATTTGCTATGTGTTCCCTGAACAAAGCATTCACTCATATTGTGAAATATTTTACCTTAAAAGCTCGAAAGCTGATATTGCTTTATAATTCCATCTTTTCCATTTATGGGCAAGTTTCATTCACAAAAATGCCAAAGTTTCAATGACATGTCATCAGAGCAGAAGTTAAAAGGTTTGACGTGATGAAACATCTTTGTAAAGTAAAGCGGTCAATGACTGGGACATGACAGTCAGAGATGGATACAGATGTTATACAGTGGTTGACGTTATACTGTTGGGTGCAACAAAGGATGTTCACCCTGACAGCTGCCTGCATGAAAATGCTGCAGCAGCTGCAGAGAGAGCAGGAGTGGTAAGTGTGCTAAAATATTATACTCATGTCAAAGTACCATTACATCAAAAAGAATGCTCAAGTAAAAGGACAAGTACTTGCGCAAAAAATACTTAATTTAAAGCAAAAATTAAATAAGTTAATATGTACCCTGAGCAATAGGGAGGTCCAACTATAACCAGTTCATTCAGTCTCTCTGTTCCACTGCGCTCCTCAAACTCAAAAAGAACAACAACAAAAAAACACCTCTGAGCAACGTGATCTCATCCCTGCTTGCCATATTGTGGTGCCACAGCATTACAAAAATGGGGCAGCCTTTTGTGTTGCATCTTGATACAGAAGAGTTCAGCTGTAAGAAGGGGTCAGTGGCAACAAAATTACTTGGTTATGGTTCGGGAAAGATTGCTTATGCTGCTAAAATCACCCGACTTTGAGTGCTACAAATGCTGCAACTGATGTTGTTTGTTGGTCTTGATCAGCGGTCTCCTGGGTCAAAGTCCTGTGCTTGTTGGACCCATCCGCACCCTAAGCAGACTTTTGTGTTCTTTAAACTACATCCATTGCTCTGAGTTTCTAATAATGAGGTGGATAGGTTGACATTGGAGTTTGTGGAAAGCCAGGTGCATCTCATACAGACACTAAAGGGTGCCCAAATAATGTATTTTGACATCCTGGAAGTGAGACCAGGCTGCACTGAGGGGAAAAGTTCATCAGTAAATACAGAGGTCACTGTTAAAGGATCCACCTTAAGTATTTTAGCATTTAGTGTGTTAGCCTGTTGGCTGTGTTTGGTTTGCTTACTTCACTTTATTCTTGCTAGGTTATTATTAAGGTACATGCAATCTTTTAAACTTCACCAAGGTACAATAACACTAACTATTACCATAAGCCATAAGGACATGATCCTTAATTTAATTGCATTATTGTAAATTTTTGTACAGTCCACTAGCAATGGCCAGGATATGGCCACAGTTCGACACCCCTTTTCACCCAGTGACGCTCGGCCAGTGAAGGTAAACATTTAGAACGCACATCATTTCCTGTGTCAGCTAAGTGAAGAGTGTTTTACCGATTTTTTAAAATGTTCAAAAAAATACAAGTTCCTAGAAAAACAACACTCTCAGTGGTAACTAGAGCAACCTCCTCCGATACAAACATTGCAATAAGATCAAAAAATCAACACACACACTCAAAATTTGAGCCTCTTAGCAAACTGCCAACTCATGATGATGATGACTCTGTGAACACAACATTAATTTTGTATTAAGTTTTTTTTTTTTTAAATATTATTTGGTTTCATTTTTAAACTCCCACTTCATTCAGATTAGGGCGTTATAATTCTCAACTCAAATGACAGCTTTTCCCGTTGTGGCGACAAGGACTCGTACGACAACAGGTCTGGACCTCTAGTAAATTTAATTCATAGAGAGAGAAAATATTAAATATAAGAAAACAGATTAATGCCACAGATTCTCTGAAATCACCCAGTGAGCCACAAATCTTTTCATACCACTGGTTCTTGCACGAGGCCCATAGTCTCTGTGTGTATATGCGTAGTTTCAATATATGTTTCCAAATGAGCAGTCACAATAAATTGCTATTCATACCCACTTAGCCCTCCCCAGCACACACACACATGTGAACATACATATACACACCCTGCCAATCTAAGCCCTTGTGCCAGCTAGCCATCTGGTCAGAACATGATCATCATATGCAATCTGCCCACCCAGGCTGGCACTGATTCACCAGACCAACACTCCAATTACCCTCATCATGCCAACAGTACAGCAGAAAAGCAAACAGCACACACACCCCACAATGGGACCCACCTGTGCAGGGGTGGAACCATTGCCAGATAGACTTGTAAAGAGAGGTCAGTGTGTCATAGAAATTGAAATACTCAGCTCTGCAATTAGACGCATTTACAAACATAGTACGAGACTCGATTAGCCTTTATATTGTGCAGAGGAACACTCCGATTATATGTTGCAAGGTTGGATTCATCTCACTTCAAATCATCTGTCTACATCATCACAATGGATTAGGGCTATAAGGTCGTGACCTTTGAAAGATCAATAAGCAAACATAGTCAATGCCCACCCAGGGAGCATATGTGGTTGCTGATGCAAACATAAATGAAGGGAAAGAACATTTAAAGCCATCCAAGTATCTGCTGCTGCTGCTGCTGAAGTTTGGTTTGAATTTAAGAGCAGAAGTTTTTAAATGATGGATTTTGCCTCATCAGTGAAACCTGACCACTAATGTCTGTGGCCCCTATCAGATGATAAGCCCACTGGCTCAACATTGATCTATCTCTCAGCCCATCTCCCTTTTCTTAATTTTAATTTTCCCATTCCTAACCCATGCTAATTCATCCCCTCTGCTGTATGATCCATGGACCAGAGGCCTCGGCAGCACAGAGTGCCAGGAAGGGTCACTGTTAATTATATCCATTTAATACCCACTTATGTCTGCAGCGACGTCTTCCTCCTGGGGTCACGCAGACTTCGCCCTGCACTTTATCCAATAATCTCACAGAATATAGGCTTGGATATTCCAAAAGATCAATGTCATTAACAAGAAGGCACAGAACGCATTTGATTATGGATGTAATTAGTACAGGCTTGAGGGGACTTGCTCCTATGCACAAAGAGGCAAAATCCATTTAGTATCAAAATTGCCTTAAAAATGGACACCACTTTGAGATCATTTTTGCAACTGATGACCACCATAATGTAGTTAGTATCACTAATGACAGGGAATTAGGGCTCATATACATAATACTTATGTCTAACTTTGACAGATAGAAAAGAGCATTAAGTGTGGCTGAAAGCGAGTCATGTTCCAAGTTGTGGTGAGAGGGTTCAATTTACCGTCGCCAGTCGCAGTTGGTGATGTTGGATTGGGTGTTCGTCTGTTCTATGCCAATTTACCTGTGGAAAAAAAAAAAGGCAGTCCTATTGGGCAAGTGTCTCTGAGGACCTGTGAAAGGTGACACTGTGGATGCTGCATTAAGAGGATGAGCTTTTAATAATTCTGTCACAGGGCCGGGGAATATCAGGCTGGGATCACTTTACAGCCCAGCTGAACTGAACATCCAGCCTCATTAAAACTCTGTCCCCTGCTGACTTTATCTCTGCGTCATCAGATCGCTCTTCCCTCCTCCATTTCTTTCTTCTTCTCCTTCTTTTTTTTGTCTCCAGCATGGTCTCAGTCAGCTTTTTGACATCACAGACACACCTAGAGGCGTTGCTGTCCATCAGCGATGCACTGGTGTCAAGCAACTAGGTCAGCCACGTCTCAAATGAACGATAACTTTGTGGTAATATACAATTTAGAAACCTCTGAATTCAGTTTGAATTGCCCATCATGCAGCACTGAGCCTTTGGAATACCTGCTGTAGACATCAAGTTAAAGATTTCAGTTACTTTCAATCTGCGGTTTTTCTGCTAATGTAGGTAGAGCAGCAACACATACCTCTTTACTGAGAACAATCTTGGCCTCCAGTGGAAACCTGTTGCGAGGGATGTGAAAGGGAACAGACAAAATGACAGGACTGAGGAGAGTTTCTGTGGCTTGTATTGGATTGCATTGCCCTGAAACTCAAGCCTGTGTGGTAACAGGGTACAGCCACTTAAGATGGCAAGATAGCCACGATGATGGACAGTTAGATTTTTTATATAATATCATCTACGGGTTACACTTTGCGGTGAAGAGAGAGGGGAGACAGAGTTTAAGTGTAAAACATTCTATAAAGTGGTTTAATGGAAAATAAACACACCCTCGGGATGATATTAGATTTTTTTTCTCCTACTTTAATTTAACACCAGAGGCTAAGGTAACTAATAATCTCTCACTGGCACACATGGTTCAGATGTCTGGTCTCGTAACGTATAAATTTATAGGCACCGACAACTGATAACACGTAGCCAGTGTACATGTGTACTTTGCATGTTAACAAAACCTCCCATACACCATCAAACATCTCATGACACTCAATTATAGGTCTGTATACGTCTTGTAGATTAGAGGACCTTTGCAAATGATGGAAAAAAAAGAAGGGGGGAAGCCTGCTGCATAACGTCTAGCTGATTTCACTTTATAGTAGACTACTAAACCGCCGTAAATGCACACATGCTAAAATCCCTCTCTGTTTTCCATCAAGCTGCTGTGTAGTGGCTATGTTAAATGTAGGTGGTAAGCTCATATATCTAATTATACAATAGCCAAACATTTTTTGTTAATGAAATGGAAGGAGTGTAATTGAAAACTTCAGCATAATTATTGCTTGGTGAGTGGCTGGCTTTCGGAAAATTGCACGTGTAGGAAGAGGTCTCAGCAGGGGTACCCAGGACTTATGAATCAAGCCATTTCAAAAAATCCTTACAGACTGGCACGTGTACACACACACGTCCTCTAGCATTAATATCATTATTTTCATTGTAAAAGCAGGCATCTAAAATACAGCAACACTGAGTAAGGGGATTATACAAAAATCATGTTTTCCCTTCTGGATAAGTGTGCCTCATTTACTTAAAAAGGCATTACACATTCTAATGATTACATTTAAGATCTTCCTAAAGCTAAAAGTAGTATTTTTTTTTCTATATGCAGTGTGCGTAATGGCTTAAAAAAGGTAAGGATATGGATAAATTGGGACATCACCTCATAGGTCCTTGCGCAGAGAAACCAGAGCAGCCAAGACACATAAAGCCAGGTTAGAATGGCTTGGCAGCCGCGCTAACAATGTTTGTCACAACTGCCCTCTTTCCATCCCAAGCTCAAATGAGAAAAGTCAGAGAAATATGGGATTACCATGAGTTATTTATGACGCTGAAACCCAAGAGCCCCTCTTTATGAAATCATCTCTGCTGATTGGGTCGCTCTTTCGCCGCGCAGCATCTGATATGATTTCAAATGGTTTAACATCAAAGTCGCTTGTGTAAAGTATGAGTAGTTTTGCACACGTTCAATCAAAATACAGATCTTTATCGGCATCATGCTGATTGACATGAGCGGACTGTTGTGAAACAGATACTGCGGCTGTCATAGTCATTATGGATTTTTCTGTTTAAAGATACAGCTCGGGGAGGAAAAAAAGCATGTGGCCTTTTACGCTGAAATGTTTTCTAGCCAGCAAAAGTGCAGTGGATTCAGAAACCTGGCTCTGATGGACTCGGGGGGGAAAAGGACAACCTTTTCAACTGTTACCTTTAATACTTCTAAAATCAAAGTGTGAGTTATACAACCAGATTTTACTGATAAAAAAAGTCTACAGTATATTTGCCCACATTTACACCACGTGACAGGATGGAGTTTCATATCTATAGCAATAGAATGGCAGTCCCATTGTAGCACTTGTATATACTCAATAACCAGGTTCGAAAACCTACACCGAGAAGAGAGCTACACACGGATACAATCAATGGCAGTCCATAGTTAATGAACTTTCTGACCTTTAGGAAAATGTACACTGCTTAACCAGATTCTGTGTATTTAATAATTCAGTTAGAGAGTAAGAGAGCTGAATAGAGGAGCATCTCTCACCCAATATAGTCAGGGATATCATTTTGTCCAGAGACAAGGGTTGACGTTATATGGCTGTGGCCAACAGAGGAAAAAAACTCATTATGGAGACATCCATTTGTGGGGGTTTTAATAAAAAAGACAGAACGAATCTTAGGCACTGGACTAATGGGAAAATCTATGCAGAAAACTAAACTCCCAAATGAGGATCCTGGACATTTGAAGTCATTAGTGTGGAGATTGTGGTCAGTAAAGTGAATTTACATATATGGACATTGCTTTGAAGAAAGTCTTATTGGAAGGCGGAGAGTGGAGAGGAGATACTACAGTAGCTTGATCTGCCATTGAGATCTTCTGAATGGGAGATCATAGGTACATTATTGATGAGTCTCAGTTTGAGTTTCAGCTCCAGAGGAAATGATAAGGTGTAATGCAATGGTCTACGGTGATCATGGACAGCTTTGTCCTACATACTGTATTGCAGGCTGCTAAGGTGGCAACCTGCTGCCACGCCATATCTCTTTGCATCACCTTTTATGTACTTAGACTATGGTGAGGATAGTCAGTGTGGTTGGTTAATGTATGATGCCCAATAGCTACAATCACTCGCAGGTCGGCTACCTGTCGCATGTGGATCTCTCACAGACAAAGTAGGAGATGAGTTATTTCCCAGTAGACTTAAATGACTAATCTGTAACAGTAATTGCTGGAAGTAATTTTGAATGACACCGTTGACTGTTTGGCATTTGTCCAGTATCGGTAGTGGTAAGAGCATTGGTGCTAAAATCAACCTCTGGCGGACAGCTAGGTCACATGCATGCTATGCCTTTAGCATCAGTAAGGTAAGAAGCTTTAGTGAGGGTAATTAAATGAGAAATAAGTAACAGATAACATTTATTTTTGTACACTGAGTTTGACAGTGTCAACACAAATTCTTCATTAACGTGTTCCAGGCATTTCATTGTTATAATTTTAATGACTCATTTACATGCATTAAAAAGACATAATTGTTTCATTTAAAGGAATACTTTACTCCCTAAATAACCACTTGTATATCAATTACTCACCCCGTGTTATGTCATGAAGTAAACTTTGTTTGAAGAATCCAAAAACTGAGAAAGTTCCTTATGAACTGAAGTCATACCATGTTTAACAACAGCAAAACTATATCAAAATATCCGATTACAAACTCTCACATGACTTGTGTCTCATTTATCCAGTCGTATGCTCAGTACTTCCCAAACATACAGCCATTTCCGATGGGGAACCCTACTAAAGAGTGAAACTTATCTATGCTCTCTTCAAAGCCAGACTCTGTTGACAAAAACAGGAATTTTACATCGCTGAACATAGGAGCTGTTGGTCTTGTGCTGCCTGAATCTGTTAGTTTGTTTGGGTTATTTTGTAACTTTCTTGTTTTAAAGGGTTAGTTTAGATTCACCAAAGTCACACAGTAACACAAACAAACTAACAATCCAGGCAGTGATAGACCAGCCATTCCCATGTTGTGCAAGGTAAAATTACTGTTTTTGTCAAAGAAGTCTGGCTTTGAAGAGAGCATAGATATGTTTCACTTTCAGTTCAGTTCCCTGTTGGAAAAGGCTGTCTTTTAAGACATACTGAGCATAAGTGGATATATGAGACTTGGAATATACTGCACGAGTTGTGTGAGAGTCTGTAAACAGATGGTTTGATATAGTTTTTTTGTTGTTAAATGTGGTTGCCGATGACTTCAATTCATCAAAATTCTTTGTTCACGGGAGGCATGCAAGAAAAAAAGTTTTGTTCACTAATTCAACTCAACACAGGGGGAGCTGTTCATACAAATGGTCATTTTAGGGGGAGGGATTTCTTTTTATGTTTATTGTAAACTGGCTTTAATAACTGTTTTATGTCTGAGAGTTTAGTAACTTTTTTGACTAAAATTGCAAACATAGTTCTGCGTTCAGTTTTGTTTGCCGATGCATTGTTGATTTCACTCGTAATTCCTGTCCCTGATGGAAAAGATTTCATTTTTGAAACGACTGCTACAAAAACAGTTGCACCTTTACATTACTGGTTTGTCTTCATAGCGCTGAAACTGTTAGCTGCTTACAGTAACTTGCCATGCTGCATGCTAAAGTGTTAGCATGAACACACATAAGGTTTCTGAGACAGCCGCTCGAAAACTGGGCAGAGCAACCAACTAACCAGAGTTGTCTGAGTTAAAATCCTGTAATGCACGGTGTATATGAAATGAATAGAATGAGCAATGCCAAAGAGGAAAAAAGGGAAAAAAAATCTGCCTCCTTAGCCAACTTGATTGTTATTGCACAGTGCTTACGGTGTTTTCTGGGCCTGCACATGTAATCAATACCCCCAGGCAATTTTAAGCGTGATCAGTTTGGATGGATTATTGCTTGGCAGGAAGGCTTTTACATTGATCCTCTCATCATGTCAATCACTGACAGTGACAACTCTGAACTCTTCAAATTCCATACATCAGCAAGTGCTGTTCACAATCTGGCTGCATCAAAAACAGTGAGTCAAGAGAGTGTTGTGGGATCTGCTGAGGCTGGGCTTCTTATATTTTAATGCACACTGTAATGTATTTCAAGGCCCAGTGTGACTTCAGTGTGGCACATCATTCATTCTCCTGTATAGTTCTCTATTGCTTAAAGCAGCCACAACCAGGGCCAATAGATTTTTTTTCCGGAGGAACTTTTGCAAAAAAGGATGCAACGCTACCCATTACCTAAAGTGTGTGGCGAGCACTTTTGAAATGGGGGATTTAACACACTTTATTTACTCTTATAATCTGTAATAGCACATATTATAATAGCATGTATTGCTTTTGTTTAACTCCCAGTGATACGGTAACACCAGAAAATTGTCAAAAATAATCTGACATGTATCAAAACTGTGAAAAAATGTTAAACAAACATCTGTAAATTCTACATGTGGTGATGGGATCTCTAAAATGTGAAACCAGAGATTAGCATTAAACTGAGTTGTTAAAATAATAACAGCTGCATGTTAGGCTGCAAATGTTAGCATTTGATTTCAGTGGAAACACAACATGAACCCACTCTGCCATATTTGTCAAGTGCTACTGCTGGAGTAGTTTTGCAAGCCCTGCCTTTATTCGTTCCTGCAGCTACTAGCGGGAGCTGACATCTCATCTAATGAAGAGCAGATAGCAGAGACTGGTTCAAATCAGTGTTGGGAAACTGGGGCTGGCTGGTGAAACACAGAGTGAGTTGTAATATCCTCAATTTCTCCCAGCTGGAGCAGGCTAGAAGCATGTAACCGATAGTGTCCGCATGCATATTTTACACTACAGCCCAGGTGTAAAGTTTCAGCACTTGCAAGGAGCTGAACAGATTTGACAAAGTTAGACTGTAGGATACATAAGAAATGAGCATACATAGAGTGAAACTGCTAGTTTATGGCAAAAATCTGACTGATGTCTGCAATATCTTTTTGCTACATTTTTGCCACAGTCTTTTTCACATTATATGTTCAGTGCCAGACCGAGCACATTTGGCACCCTTGACAAACTCCACCTAACCATACTCCCCATACATATATATATATATATATATATATATACATATTCTTATTATTATAGATTAGAACACAGCTATTGAGAAATAATTGAGAAATCTACACAACAATCTAAACAATCTAACAAATGTGGCTAACAAATAATAATAATAATAAATTGCAAATTTTGTATTCGTCTCTTTTTTTCTTACACTCCCTGGATGGGTTTCAGGTTTTTCATTTCTCTTACTCTAATGCTCTCCACATTCATTCAACGCCACCATATCCATCAATGCTCTAGCATGTTGTGACTGGGATGGTCCAACAAGTTCTCATCCCAAGTCATCACATATTGCTGATTTGTCAGAGGCCTTTCACATCTATATATTATGTGTTAAGTATCCTCCTGCGTCTGCTGTTTTACATTGGAGGACCCCGATACCAATGCCATGACATGGGGTTGGCGCCCCGTTCTAGGTGGTGCCCTAGGTGGCTGCCTGCAGTAGGATCTGCCACTGGGTAAGTTATTACATTTACCAGTTATTTTCTTTATTGCAGAGGAATTCTGCATTGCCTTTAACCCTAACCCGAACCCTAACCCGAACCCTAACCCCAAAACATGCTAAGTCCCATGAAGCAGACAATATGAATGGCATATATGGGAATATGTAAATGCCTAATTTCCACTCTCCACCAACATTTTCTTAAAGTTTTTTGGGTACTTCCTGTCTACATTTTCAGAGACTGAGGAAATTGCCAGAAAAAAAGCAGCTCATGTGAGTTATTGCTTTTGTAAAATGTGAACCTGATCCACTCTGCCAAACAGCAGTACTTTTTTTGGGAAGTAGATGGACCTTCAGCTGTGCACCTTGCAGTCACTTTCCATCTCTCTCATATGGAAAAAGTTACTGGAAATTTTGTACAAACCGCTGCACATATATGCGATTACAGCCTCAATCAGGCCTGCTGAGGACATATCGTAGCCTATATCCAAATCTGTCTCAACATACTCTGTTTTCTGTATTTCAAAATTAGACATTACGTCAAAGTTGGTGCATGTCTGACATGGCTTCACAAAAAGACGGAGGCTTGGGGAAAAAAAACGTCAAAAGAGTGGATCACGATGTACATAACAACACTGCAATTACTGGCAACCCTATAGGCCCATACACCAATAACACAGTTAAACCAGCCGATTAAAGCTGAAATAAGTCAATATTTACCATTGCATAACTCAATTGCAAAACTCCATTTTCTCATAATGGCCTCTGATAATGAGGAAGCTCTCCGCGGTCATGTGACTGAAGTGGAGCCTAATCATTGGACTGTTACAGTAAGTCATGACAGTTTATTGGCATGGAATTCCATAATGGTGCAGATCAATAGCAACCCAGGAGGCTTTCCTCTCAGCCGGATTTGACACATTTGAATAAGTGCCGCTGAGGGGGAGCAGGCTTATGTTGAGAGGACTCAATCCCTCAGCGAGCAACGACATGTTAACCAGGGTGATATTCATCTGCCGAGGAATAATCCCAAGACGAAACAAACTGCCACAGCAGGTACACCTAATAAGAACCATCAAAACTTTGCTGCTTTAGGACAGAGGTGATCATCAAATGCTATGAAAACAGTCTGAACAAATGACGCCCATACGTTCTGAGAATAAAAGATACAATCAGGCTCGTGCCCTTCTCACCCCTCCTCCTTTGAGATCCCTGTGTTGGGAATAGAATAATATAAGGCTTGAGGGAGCAGGTTGTGAGATAAAAGGCCACATCACAATGATGATCTCTATCGATCGGCAACCTTGGGCACACAGAGGAGGTCCGGCATTTGTCACGTCGAAGCTGAACCCAATAGCTGATCCACGCCGCTCTCTGATGAATTGGCCCTGTTCGCCAAGTTTGTTTAATTGATGACGTGTTCCCTTTCAGGTGGACCACCACTATGTTCCACGCATTCATTGATTTTCCAAAACACCCCCACCTTTTCTCTGAGCTCCTTTTCCCCCGCTTTTTTAAAGGTGCCCCGGCTGCAAAAAACACCCCCACCCTCGACTAGACCTCGGCGACATGGCAACAGGAGTGTCCTTCAACCTGCTTCTGACCAGCCACTTAGACTTTCAGAGATGGATATACAGTGCCTCTTTGTTAGTATAGAGGCCTACTAGGTGTATCAACTTAAAAGTATTATGAGAAGTGAGCAAAAGTCAAGTCTGTGCTCACATTCCTCAAAGAAGACATGGAGCCGTTAGCTGAAAGTTGTACTAAAATACACACATTTACACACACACACAAAGGCACACAAAACAGTTTCATTTTCATCTCAGATGTACACGAATGTTAAAACTGTCACAGCACTGATGTCCATTAGAAGTGTGGTTTTGTGAGGTAAATTAATAGTGACGTTTCCCCCCAACTTTCTGAATCCTTCTCACTCTCTATGTGACGAGTGGCGTTAAATGTAGGTTATAATAACCACCAACAACTGTTGGATGCTTGCAGTAGAGTGCATTAAAAAGAATTTTGATGTGAACTAGTAACCACAGGCATCTTCTTTGGTGAGCAATACCCAACTGTTGATCCCTCTCTGCACCAAACTGTTAATGTTCTGAAATGCTCACCGGGGCTATAGTGCGCCACGCTTCAGCAACTCTCAACAATCCATACAGGAAAGAATTTGAATTTGTAAACCACACAATCCTATTCCAGGGGATCTGGAGTGCGTAACTTTGTCATCTTGAGAGCCTGCATGAAAACTAACACTTGCTGGAGCAGCCAAGCAACCAGTCAAGCGCTAGGTAGGCAGCTTTTGGCCATCAAAGGGAAATTCCAGCCTAATGGGGTTTCAGAGTTTCCAGTGTATCCCTCTGCTATCCGCTGAGAACACGATTACCTGAGGAGCGTTATCACACACACACATGCAAACACTCGCACACACCTTTCACACTCTCTTAACTTCAGAGTTTGTGCTTCAGGTGGATGTGCACATGCTTTAGACAAGCAAAAGCAAGCATGGGAGTAACTGAGGAATAAGCATGAAGCTCATTATAAGGCTTTGATTTTAAACAAATATAAAGGAAAGCAAGTGAAGCACTCCAGCAAGCTATGGATTGACTCAAGAGCTGAGACATGGAAGTAAAAAAAAAAACACAAGAAGAGGAGCACCAACAAAGGCAGAGAAATTGTGCAAAAAAAGGCATACTTTTGGATTTAAAGCACCTATCTCAGATCCCAGAGCCTTGAGAATGGGATTGGATTACTGTCGGTTAGATTTACTCCTGTGGCTCTTCGCCACTACATCATCGTAGGGCCCCCTGCCTCTGGATCAATGGGGATATTTACTGCGCCTGTTTCAGGGAGACTTTCACAGTAGGCAGGGCATTAAACAAACAGCCGACAGCCCCGTCCCAATGATGGCCTGTCTGTTCACACTGTGCCATGCCCCAAATGTCACACATATTCACTTCAAACAGGTAGCACACAAACACAAGTGAAGTGCAGATAAAACAAAAAAAGGCCAGGCAATTTGCTCGGAGTGCTGAACAAAGAGAAAAGCTGCCACATTTCAAGAAAAAGGAAAAAAAAAATATCCAAGATAGATGGAAAGGCATGTTATGTTTACTTTTAGATAATTAGCCTTGTAACCCACTCTAAAATTATACTCGTTAAAATCCTCTTAAATGGACACACCTCAAATAATCCCTTGTCTGCGTTCCCCTGAATGCTCATAAACATTGTTTTGAACAGTAAAATGAAATTGCACTTCACGTGTGAGACATTCCATGGTAATGTATTGCTTAATGGAAAAAAAAATCTGGGTAAGATGTGTTGTTATGGAAATAACAATCCAACAGCGTCATATTAGTAACCTCATTTAACCTCATGTTGGCATCATAATTGAAATCACTTGAGGTAAAACAGCCCTCCTTCACAGAGTATTTCTATGAAGCTGCAGCAACAGCCTATTGAATTATATTATAAATTTGGGAAGAATCGCCATTATGGTGTCAAACAACAGTCTTTACATGCATGTATACTGGCTGCCTGCAAAATCATTTGTTAAATGCGAGCGCATGAGTCCAAGAATGGGTGGAATGTATTTTGCTTCTACCCAAATATGAGCAAAATAAGTGCCTTCATAGAGAAAAACAGTCAGTATGAAATTTCTTCATTACTTGACAATTCCTCTGACTAAGCCTGTGCGATCAGCTGACAGTGCAATGTCAAACAATGGGCTCACAAACGGCAGCACGCATTACCGCATCAGCCCCGAAGAGCTCCCGAGGGCAGACTTAACTCCCGTTCGTCAACATGAAAAGTAATATGTGTGTGAAAGTGGAGAAAAATAACACAAAAATAAACACTTATGGCTTACTGGTGAAAGCTGATGTAAGGTGGACTTTGATGGACCAATCATCACTTCAGCTGCAGTGGATAATGTGCCGGCTGGGCTTTGCAATAAGAGCCATGCTGTACATTGTTGCCCAGAAAAGGCAGATTTCTCCTCATATATATTATTTGCTGTATTTTATTTTGCTGTTTTAAGGTTCCCAGAGTGGCTCAGGTAATTATAATGCCAAATATATTAGCTGCTCAGAAACACCTAGTAGAAACCATGCAGCATGTCATTTCAATTGACAGGATGGGTGAACGTTGAGGAAACACTGAAATTACATCTTCACATTTGTTTCTTTGGAGCAGCTTTAATTATTTTATTTTTGCCTACAAGAATGATTTACTGCTCTGCTCTACAGCCTGACATGAAAATGAGTTTAAGTCATGGTAATCTTACTTTACATAGTGAGGAATTCAGGATCAAGGCCATAGTCAAGTGGATCACATGTGCCAGTCCACAGATAAGCATTAAAAACTCTTTTGTTCTCAGTGATTAAAGTTAACATTAACTTTCATCTTGCACCTGATGTCGCTGGGATATTTTTCTCTTTATCTCTAAGAATATTTGGTGTAATTCTGTTTTGTCTCTTTTTTTTATGTTTGAGAAAGTGAGAACATGGGTATTTGCGTGGGAGTGTGAGAATGTGTGTGTGTGCACACATGTGGACCATGTGTCAAACTGCACCGGGAGGGCTGAATGCTGGGAGGAGGCCACCACTGCTTTACCGTTCACAAACACACACACACACACACACACACACACACACAGATGATGATTTCACCGAATCCCACACGGCATACGCCACTATCCAGACGCAGCACTGTCTCACATGTGTACGCTGCCACAGCAGCACAGGAAGGCATCTTAGTTATGAAGTGAAACACCGTGGTACACTGCTGGACAAACACAGATTGTCCCACACGCTAACATGTGATTTCTTAATCTACTATGCTCTTACACAACAGCCATGGCAAAGTAAAGGTTATTATTGTTTCATCAGGGATTTTACAGGAGCTCAGTGGAACACTTTTGCCATGTGGTCATTAATTATTTGTATTATTGTAATATGAAAATTATCATCCAGATTGTGATTGTCCTCACACCAAATATATGCAATATTGGAAAGTTACTTTTATCTATGTGATTGTTGTAGATTTAACAAATAAAATCAGCTTTTACCTGGATTAACTTCATCAGTGTAATTCAGGAAAACAAATATAATTTTTTAATAATAAAGCATTGCAATAATTTTGTGTCTGATTAATGAGTATGCTGTTATATTTCTTATAGGTTTAATTACATGTATAGATCAGGATGTAAGGGAGGGCCAACAGATCATCAGCTCCAATTGTGTGCATGTGTGTGTTTTTTAACTTATGTATGTAAACATGAGCACACACACACACACACACACACACACACACACACACACACACACACACACACACACACACACACACACAAAAAAAA
>JAPZEB010000025.1:21755869-21767575 GCA_029783705.1 Chaetodon striatus | reverse complement strand
CGAGATGAGAAGGAGGCTTTAGGATCTAGTGGACACTCATCCTCAGTGGGCCAAAGGCATATTTAAAAATTCTGTCTTTTTACACTGTGGTATTTGCTTGATGGTTAAATTTTAATTTTCAGGTTAAAAAAAAACCAATTTCACTTTTTTTTTTTTTCTTACACCAACATCTTTAACAAACTGCATCACCGCAGCTGTCAAACTGCCCGTACATGACTGTACTTTCTGAACAAACCAGTGCTAAAATCGCCTAAACAAACACAAACCAAATCACCCTCAGAAAGAACACTAATGACCACATGTACCTTTCCAGCTGATGGCTTGTTAGCTTTCTCTTAAATCCGCCAAAATCTGCTGTTTTGTCTAATGTTAAAGAGTCCTGTCAAGTTCTTCCTCTCAATCAGGATATTACTTGTTTATGTGTGTTTTCGGTGCTGAGTAGTAATTAGGACGCAGCCATATTTGAGTGCCTTCTTGAAGACATCTTTGGCACAACTATGTGGGTGGTCCAGAGGCCTGCACCCAATGGTGAGAGGGGATTAAAACAAAAGCAAAACAGAGCCCCACTGCAGGGGAACCATGTTGTCACTGTCAGCGGGGATTTCCTCACTTTATTACATATTTTTTGCACCTCATAGTTACGTCCATTCTTGCCTTAAACATTATGTTGTAGAGAAAGAAAAACGGACTACTTGTGACTGTGAGAGTTCAGCAAAGATTTTGACAGTAAATGTAAATATGTCTGTGAATAAAGCATCAAAAACTAAAACTGAAACCACATTTGTGGTTGTCCACCTGTTCAGTGAAAGCATGACCATCCTATCTTTCCTAAGGCGTCTCCTATGAAGTGTAAAGTATCATTTTTGCAACCAATATTTATAAATGTACTTTGTTGAAACTGATGCTGCATGTCTCCGTCCATATCTGGGGGAATTTCTTCTAAATAGGCAGAAGCACAAGTGTGCTCATATGCCAATATGTACGCCCCCCACACATTCCACATGCACACCTTCAAAGACACTGGATGCAGAGGAGGCGGTGGCGAGATGAAAAGCCCGTTGCTGTTCACACTTTCTAGGACACGAGTAAGCTGTGTTGCCAAGGTCAACGGCACACATGTTCTAATTGTACAAGGAGCTTGACATCTAGCGGCAGGACCTGGCTGGCCGGGGCTAGACAAAGGTTAAGTCAGCAAGCTTTATAAAAGCACTCCTAAGCAGAGCCCCCCCTCCTCTTCCTCTCCCCATATTAACACACACACACACACACACACACAACCCCCCATGCCCCCAGGGGGCAAGTGTCCGGAAGGCCTGAGGGGGAGATGATATGCCAGACAAGGGCTTGTTGGCACATGATTTTAGTTTTTCATCTTTTCAGGGATGCAGCACATTGAAGAGGAGCTCACTGAGCTGCAGTGGACAGCAGAGGAAGAGGAATTCACACACACAAAGATCACATCAAATTGAATATTTGGAAATTTATGGAAACACAGGGACAAGATAAACCCAAGCTCCCTAATCTTTTAGTTATTTTCTTGTTTTATGTCTATTTCATGAAATGTGCTTCGGACAGAGTGTGTGTCCTTGAGCACATTTTGAACACCACTCGAAATGCCTGACTTTCTCTCTCCCGCCAGCCCCAACATATATGGATTTTAAGTCCGAATCAAGCAGCGACTGACGATTGGAACTTTTGAATTCCTTCGACATTATATGCAATGATTTGTCAAGGCCAGCGATCAATAGTGTCGTCAGGAGCTGCACCACGGCGATAGGCAGCAGAGAATCTGATCATGCTGCAATGATACACCGACAGTCTGACATTTGTAGCTCGTCTATAAGGTAGCTTTGGATGAGACATGGTATTATTAGGTTTATCTAAGTGTGTATGGGCTCAGTGTGCTCTGCCAAAGGCTTGGAATTGTTTCGCTGCAACGTCTGTCCTGAAAACAAGCGAGCCAGTATAGTGCTCCAACGAGGACAGGCAAGAACATTCCACGGCCACTTCCAGTCTTAAGCACAATGGCGTAGATGCTATAGGTTACCCACAACACAGTGTGTGTGTATGTGTGTGTCTGTGTGTGTTATTTTAAAGTCACACATGGATGTATGAAGGTGGATGTTAAAATGTAGAATAGAGTGTATGGATGTGTCTTTATTCTACACTTCTTTCCTCTGTTTCTGGATTCATCTTTAGACTGTTGTCTGTATCACAAATTGCATTCCTAATTTTTTAAATGAAATCCTACCTGAATGCAAATAATCCAATTTTTTTACAAGGTGAAAAGTAAGCTCGCTTTTCATTCCACGATCCTACAGGAGAGCAACCTGATGGACATTTTCTATCTCTGACCAAAATCTGGGAAAGGTTATCTCAACGTTACGACAACATTTGTGTTCAAAAGTGAATCGGCCTGAAATCACCAAAATCCACACAGTAAATCGGACAAAAGAGCCAAGAGTCATCGGTGTGATTCCCCCCCCTCACACCAACATTTCCCCATGCAAAGAGAGCTGCTCCCCAGAGATTACATCACGCTTTTCTATTGTAAAGAAGCCCAGCAAAGTGTGTGTGTGTAAGGGAGAGTGTGAGAGTGTGTGTTGGCCAACATGAGTCTAGATAGTGAGGTATAAATAATAGCAGTGATTTGTTGGGGGCACCCAGCTGTATGGAGACCCCAAAAGAAATACACCTTTTACTGTAAACAGCGAGAAAGGGATTCATCTAAATAGTAAAAAACTACATTGTTATTGGTGTTTGTTCAATTTAAATAAAATTCAAAATTAAATTATGTTATTCCTCATAAATAACACATGATTTTTGTGCACATTTATCACAATATGCCTTAATAAAATACAGTAAATAAATGCACTACAATTTAAAAGAACTGTGAATTAAAAAACAAGCCTGTATAATATGATTTTTGCACTATAAAGTAAAAGTAATAATATTCCTACAGTTGTCCTGTTGTTCCTATAATTCCTACAGCTTTACGCCTTGCTTAAGATGTGACTTTAGCTCTGTAATGATCGTTTTATTGCGCAAAAGGCTGAGTACAGAATAAAAGATGAATGAGCCCCCTTTTTCCCCCACATGGCGAGGACGAGCCCTGTCAACCGATCTTGTCGACATTGTGAGCAAAAGGGAACAAATCAAGTGTGCTAAATTTATGTGAGGGGGGTAAACAAAAACATTTCCATAACAAAACAAGGCTTCGACCTGCAACAGAATCCGCAGTTTGTTCCTCGGAGAGCCAGACAGGCGCAGAGGGACAAAAGACACTAGTGCAAAATTACATTTAAAAATAAAATTAAACCTGTTTTTATAATTTTATTTATATAATAAAAATATACATTGTTGCATGATTTACTTTTATATCCGCTGAATTGGGAATTTTAAAGCTGTAATGTGGAATATTTTTTAACTTCTCAAATTGTGTGTGTATGCACGTTTGTGCGTGTATTTTAGTGCGCGCGCATGCACATTCAAAATCAACTGTATAAGATTTCAAAGACGAATTTAAAAGAAATAAAAGCTCCGGTTTTTGACATGTAGTTCTAAATTAAATCTGTTTTTGAAACAGCTCTTTGGAAAAGGCCTCCAGCTCACATTGTGAAGGCTGTAAAGTGTTGTAAATAAATATATTCATTAGTTACATTATTCTTAAAAGTCACCTCTCAGCCAGCAGCCGATAGTGTGATGCAGCCTGGGCGAGCTGCAGGTTAAACTGATGTTTGGGAATAAAACAAACAACTTCTCAAACGAGAATCGTACATTTCCCTGCCCACTGGAGAGAGTTCTGACTTAATAACTGTATTATAATGGATTTATTACAAATGATTAGCGTCTATATTTAAAAAATAAATCGCATCTGCAACCGGACAATAACCCAAATAAATCCAGGCGACTTTTCATTTGAAGTAGGACTTATAGTAGTTACAATGCCCCTTAAAGAGAGTGAAGTGGAGAAACAGCAGTGGTGTAAAGCAGAGCTGTGAGGGAGGAAGTTGTCTGTTTGAAAGAAGAGACCTCAGCTGATCAAATCCACTCACCGTGCTCGGAAATCACCCCGGCTATTGCGGGATCCTCGTCCGACTTGAGGTGCTGCGGCTTGGCTTGCTTGCGTCGGGACATGCTGCTGGCGTCAGTGCTGGCGGTGCTGCTGCTTTTGCGCTCCGTGATGTCTCTGCGTTTTGCAGATACATCAGCGAAGAGCGAATGAATCAACACACAAAAAAGTTCGCAAATAGTCTGGTAGCGGAGAGAGGGGGGAGAAGGAAAAAAAAAAATCTGAAATTAGCCGGTGTTGCTGCCGCCGCTGCTGTTGCTGTGCGTTGGATTGCGCATGTCGGTATAATAATTACGATAGTGAATAATGCCTCGCGATTAATGGCACCGTGTGAAGGTGGGGAGGATTGGCTGGAGTCCAGCGGACGCGCATTGGATATGGTAATGAGGGACGGACTAAGCAATTAGCCGCTTCACTCTCAGACTTTATCCGTCTCTTTTCTCTTTACTATCCAGCCTCCCCCAACAACACAACACAACACACCAAATCTCTTGTTATGCCCGGCTCACGGGGGGGTCTTCACGCCGAGCTCCTTTCCCCCCTCCTTTCACGAAGCGCACTGACTCACAAGTGCTGAGGATTCACCGCCGCGTTTCTTCTCCAAGTATCTCTCATCTTCATCACTGTGACCTTTATGATCCCACGTTTACCTCAGAACTTCAGAAAGCCGTCTTCTCATAAAGTCTGTCTCGAGATCTTGGCTCAGTTCTCGTGCTTTCTCTCTCTCGGTAACTTTTTTTTTTTTGTTTGCCGAAGCTGAACACGCACCTCCTTCTGAATTGGACCCAAATGAAGCGATGTTTACAGTCTCTGAGATGGCTTTAAAGTTTTCTCTTGATGGACATGTTTCCGGTAAAGTAGCTGCGGTTTGACTTGGACATCGATAACCGGAAAGTGGACGGGACGAGTAAAGTTCTTGACAATAGCAATAAATTGTTACCAGGGTTTTTTTTTTCTTCTTCTTCTAATGGCGCAGCTCTGCTCTCCAAACTTTGACGCGCGTCTTGAGAGAAAGCGGTGCCACGATCAGGAACAGTCCCCCTCTCAGTCACAACACCACCGTCAATGTGATCAAAAACTCATTTGTCCCGCAAAAGAGAAGTCAGTGTTTCTGATCGCGGTGGAGTCCCCCCTCGTCCTCCTCCTATTGCCGTGTTTTAGCTCCCGGGTTGCGCTTTCGCTCACGGTGCGCTCTCCAAAAAGTGGCTTTTCTGGATATCTGGCGGCCAAACACTCAAACACAGCTTGTTTTCCAAATTAAATCATCAGTCAGTGTCTTCCCCTTTGCTCGGCTCGCGGGCTCATATCGAAGCCAACTTTGAAGTTATCTTCTGGCAGACCACTCGCGCTATCGGTCTCTCGTTGTTGGGCATGGCTCCGTGTGTGTAGGGGACTGCGCTGTGTGTGAGAGTTAACCCCCAAGCAGAGGTTCAGCCCATTGCTTTCAGCCACCACTAGGATGTACCACCACGTTGCTGTTCAATGGATCGTCCTCAGACTCCAGTGTGAACACCCAGATTTGACCTCCCATCATATAATATCTCCCAGCTCTTACCAGCCGCCGCCTGTAAGGGATAGCCTGTCATATTAATCTCGCACAGTATTTTTTTTTTTAAATAAGAGCGGCGATTTTGTGGCTCCACGGTAGGCTTTCCATCACAACTTCCTCCCTTTATGTTAACTTTATTTCTAGTTTATGGACATTTTACGCACGGTGGCAACCACTGGAAATGTAGTTTGAGATAGTAATCACATCTTAGTGAGGTACTGTAAAAATATATATTATTTTATAATGTCCTGTAAGACTGTCCTATTTAAATCATCATACAAAGACAATATAATATATATTTTTTATATACTTAATAAAATTGTTTATTCCTCCCTCGCTTTTGCGTAAAATTCAAAGACATGTAAAAGAGAAACGCTGTTGTGCATTGACGCCAGCTCTTTGTGGTGCTGAATAAACACATTAACCCTTTCCTTTGCACATTTCTATTTGCATTAAAACCTCTGGATGCATGGGGTCACATTAATGGGGAAGGGATTGAAAGGATTAAGATGTGTGAGGCCGGCTGGCATGTAAATAAGAGCGAAATACATGCACATTTTTATTAATAAACACGATTTATGGACTTAGTCTTCTCAGTTAATTTTACGTATTACAAACGTCACGATTTGTCACAAGACACGTTTTGAAATTACATAATTATAGGTTATATTATTATCAATTGTCATAGATGATGCTGAAAATATTACACCACTGCTATCATGTTTCTTTGGCTGTTCCAACGCACAAAACGTGTGTTTCTAAATAAAATTTGAAGCCATTTTACTGTAACGATGGATCCTGGGCTTTTTTCAGTTAGGGGGGGGAGCTCAGTTAGAGCCTCCCCCCTCTTCCCTCCCCCCTCCCTCTCCCTCTTGTCTGTTTGACTTGTCTATCCCCCTGTGTGCACCTCATATGAGAGACAAATCTGTTGACAACAAGGTCGTCCTGTGAGCAAACTTTCTTTTTTCCTCCTTCCTCCTCTCCTTCTCCTTCCATCATCCCCTTGGAAGTTATGTCCAAAAGGCTGTTATTATCTGGTATTAATAGATGCAGCCCCAGGAAGACAAAATCAGCTATTGATAATTGCAAGGAGTATACGGCAGCTACTGTATCGATCGGCGTGTCCTCCACTCCCCTGGTACTGAGAGATAAGGAGACACACTCTTTAGAGCAATATAATTTCTTTTGACCTATCTGCTTGCTACAGACTTATGATGAATAGCCAGAGTGGCTGAAGTCCTTTATCACCAAAGTTACCCCCTTGATATAATATTGATTCTTTATAACTAGCTCGCCACACAAAAATCAAACTGTCCACTTGGCCATCATCATCATCAATATCATCACAAAGGCGGAGGAATGAAGATCCCCGCGCCTCTAAAGGCGAGCCTTTACAATCTCCTCTGTAGGCCTAATCTTTATTTTGCTGATGATGAAAGGAGAGGGGAAACGAGGCAAGGTGCCATTTAAGACGAGGTGCCATTTAATCCGGTATGGACTACACACACACACACACACACACACACACACACACACACACACACACACACACACATACAGAGAGACAGAGGGAGGGAGAGAGGATGATCCAGAGTGATCAGGTTTGCCAAACAGCTTGGACTTCTGGGAAAGTAATTAATTTGGTGTGATTTTTTTGGATTGACAGAAAGGTTTTGTGTGATTTTAGGCTGCACAAAAGCTGCAATCCCATAATTTTATAACACTGGCATGACTGGATTAAAAGGAAAAAAAAAAAAAGTCCACCCTCCAGTGGAACTATTAAAATGACTATGACTTTGGAGAGGCTTAATAAAACTAAATAAAAAATCTCTTTAATTGACTGCAGTGGCAAAGTAAAAATGCACGTTTGTTTTATGATACAGCTCATACCGGATGCGCCCCAGAGGTATCTTTTAACCTTAAAGGACGGGGCTGTTTTGCTGCATAGCTGGAGCCCCATAGAGGCTATTTCAACGGGGCCACTCTCTCTATTCACCGAGAGAGGGGAGAGCGCTGCTGGTGGAAGAGAAGTAGGGTGGGGGGGCCGAGGGATGGAGGGAGGCGGGAGGGGAGGGAGGGGAGGGGAGGGTGGGAGAGGAGGCAGAGGAGAAACGTGTAATCACCCAAACAACCATTTTTACCCATTTCACCCCCTCTGGATCTGTGTCGCAAGGTAAGAAAAAGGCTACTTGGCTTCTTTACCGGCCCTCTCTGCATCATGAACTGCATCGGCTGACTTGTGTAAGAACTCCTCTCCTTTCCTCTCCTCTCACTCTGCAGCCTGCCGTCAGGTTATCTGTCTTTCACTGCGGATACCGTGGAGGGAGGCCGGACCGTGGAGAAGACACCAAGAGGTAAATGACGCTCGCAGTTTGAATGTATTTTTTATTTATTTGTGTCGCTGTGCGTCACTGTCAAACAAGCAGAGTGTAAAGTTCTCCGTCAGATATCTTTAAATAACCTGCTGTGTTGTATACGCTGTTTAGATCGTACAGCGTGTGATTAGACCGCTCAAGTAGCGCAGTCTGAAAAACTGCGTCCCGTGCGTCAGTGTCCAATCAGACGTCTTTGCGCCGCCGCAACTGGTGCCAAGACGCATTTACACACACACACCGCAGGCTAATGTTGCAGCCTATGGCAGCCTATGGCATACTGCTGGGGCTTCTATCTGCACCAATCAGAGGCGACTTGTAACTTTTTTTTTTCTGCTATTGGATGATCATAATAACAGTATCCCCGAAGACAAGTCACCATACATTCCTGAAATAGTCCTGTTAGATTATAAATCATCACTAGGTTAATAATGACTTTATTAATATTATAGATATGGCAGATATTGGCATTGCTTTGTCTTCTATGACTTTATGATACTCACATACTGTGTGTGTGTGTGTGTGTGTGTGTGTGTGTGTGTGTGTGTGGCTATCTCTACTGCATTTAATGAAGTTGATACTTTTTATGGTTTTATTGTGAAATTACAGTAAATTAAAAGGAAAAATTCATTTTCATAGATATCTTTTTTATGGATTTTCTGTTTTATGCCTCGTCTTAATACTTATATAATATTACTACAGATATTGTATTGTGTCAACAGTACTTGACAGTGAGTTTGAAATATTCTCATGTATTTTATTCTGTGCTAACCTACCATTGTAATATACATATAATTATTACAGATATTCTTTTATTGAGGTTACAGCGGCATGTGTTACTTGTTGGAATGTCTTACGGATAATTTCAGTAAAGATTTGGTCAGTTCAGACGTCGAATTTAAAGCCACTTTTTCCATTTTGTTGTAGATTATTATTCTAATACTTCTATAATATTCTTAAGGTGACTTTGGGATTGTTGCTAAATAGAATAAAGCATTATTTTAACATTTCAAATAGGATCGGTAGAGTTGGTTTTATGAAGATTGTGACATATCTTAAGTCTTATATTAAGGGGTCTTTTCATTACAGTGTTGGTAAAACTATTCAGGAAGGAGCCACTCTAAGAGTGTGTGTTGTATTCTTAGACACTGAGCGAAACTATAGCAGCTGGTTGTCAGAATGACATGATATAAGAGTTGTTTTTTTTCTTTCCTGACATGTTTTCTAGCTTTGCTCTGCGCCACACGTCCATTAGTTGGATATGTAAAACACACACACACGTGCACACACAATTTGATACATAATTGTGGACATCATGCATAAGTAATGACTATTGTAGCCGGGGCTCTACTAAGTGGCAACTGGCTGTGATCCTGCACTGAAAGTGGAGTGTTTTACTCTCACATTTATCACAGAGTCAGAGATTAGGAGGCATTTGAATCCGTGTGATCCGTGAACTGTTTTTACATCAGTGAACTCGAGCATACATTTTCAGTTATCATATCATGACCTGCTTATCTTGCTTCAAATGAGGCAGGCTGAGATAAAATGTGACAGGCGGCTCGTACCTGAGATGAGTAAAATGTGATCTGACTGGTCCAATCAGGCCTAATTGAAATGAATTGAATCAACCCATTTCTTCTACTACTGTAATTAAATTAGTAGCCGGGGTGTAATTGGACATCGAGTTGGCACTCGAGAGGAGATGACAAAATGCTCATTGCTGCCACCGAAGGACTATGTGTCAAATTCAGTGTGAAAGGCAGCGCACCAAATGCTGGCTGACACGTTGACAAGTCTGGTGCTTCACGAGAAAAGCCCGCAAACAAAACTCTCCGATTATCTGCCACGCTGAAACACTGCCTCATATGGAGGGAAATATGTTGATACGTGTGAATAATCTTGATATGCAGTGAGTGTGGAAACAAACATATTTACTGTATATACAGTGCATCAAACATTAGACTCTAATCACTGCTTTTATAGTCCAGAATACTGTTTTTCCTGGGCCCCTAAAACTCCTATAATACTTAAACTGTTATAGTGGTAGCAGCTCTTAAATAAAGAATGACCCTCTTAATCTAGGGCATGAATGTAATAAATAAATCATTTACTGATAAAATACATTTTAAAGGCACATCAAATAAGACTCTGTAGCAGTCTGAGGTGAACAACAGTCAGCTGATATCTGATTTTTAATAAAACCCTGGTACTCGCTGACCAGTATCTTGCCCTAACCCTCCTAGATACAGCTATACGTAAGAACAATGTTACATTTTGATGTCTGAATTGGAGGCCCTGTATCAAATATCTCACATATCGGTTTGGCCCTCACAGGAAGGGAAAAGGTTTTACTGCTCCAAGGCCTTGGTCATCTGTGGCTGTAATGCCATTTCCAAGAACAATGAGCAGAACGGGGCTAAAGTCGCACTGATGACACTTAATCTCATTGGAATTCCTTGTCAGGTTTGACCTTGGAAAGATATTAGCCACTCGACAAGTGACTGTGTGTGTGTGTGTGTGTGTTGGAGAGGAGAGGTGCCTGTGTGTCTCTGTCTATGCGATTGCAAGTTGTATGTGTGTGTGTATGTCTCTGTGTGTGTTTTCTGGAGTAAACACAGGTGGAATTTGCTTTAGAGCAGTTTTAGATATATAACTGTACCGTTGGTGTCGGAGGATGCATGATGATCCCTTTTGTGAGTGTAACTGTGAGTTAGAGAAGCTTTCCTGTATTTGCATGGTGGTCCAGCACTTCTGATGTGTTACTGGAGGAGGAGGGGGGCCGATGGGGGACTATGCATGTGCATGAGAGCAGCTAGCAGCCAGACCAGTGGACTGCAGGGATCTGTGGCCCGGTGATATGTGTGCCACATAGTCTGTTCAATAGAGGCCTTTGAATTTTTAAACAGCATCAGTTACTTCATACTGTCATTGTTTTGGCACCATTTGCCTTGCTTAATCCTGGTAAGTGCATATCTACACTGTCTTACTGACAGTGTAGAGGTGTGTGTGTGTGTGTGTGTGTAGGTGTAGGTGTGTGTGTCAAGAGAGGGGGCATTGATAGATATGTATGCATCGTGATTCAAAGCTAGTGAAAGTTAGCATACTGATAAATGTAAGCAGCTACCGTTGCATGTCCTTTGTAGTGATTAGACTGCCATTAGAAGTGTATGTGTGTGTGTGTGTGTGTGTGTGTGTTAAGGCAGGGGAGGGCATAAGTGCGTGCCTGTATGAGCATGTGAGTGTGCTTGACGCCATCGAAAATGAGAGAGAAGACAGGAAACAAAAAGCTAGGACAATAATGTTCAGCATTCGCAAGGTTCCTCCGATATTTAAAGCCAGCCAAGTTTAAACAAATGCAACCACTCGCTAAGGTCAGAAATGTGTGTTTCTGCATTTGCTCCTGAAATGACTGCTTCCTTTCAGTCGACACTATCTTCCAGAGCATCAGTTTGATCTCGCTGTTCCCACTACAAAGATGCATACAATGCGAACAAGGTGAGGTCGATTGCAAAAAGGCCTGCGAGCTTTAAGAGCAGTAATTAGAGTTAAACTGATACCTTTAGTCAGGTATCTAAAGCTGAGGTGATGTAAAAATGGCACAATTTTGCCCCTAAATGAAACAAAAAAGGCCAATTCTGACTTCTGTTGTTGAATCATTGATAAAATAGTTGATGAGGTTGATTACAATCATGTTTTAGAGGCCCGGAGTT
>JAPZEB010000025.1:21713346-21737994 GCA_029783705.1 Chaetodon striatus | reverse complement strand
ATATAATCAAAACATGAAAAGAAAAGAAAAGAAAAGAAAAGAAAAGAAAAGAAAAGAAAAGAAAAGAAAAAAGATCATGCCTGACTTGCTATGAACAGATACCATATTGCAAACCCTAGCTACCTCAATTGTGACCACTTTGCAACATGGCAGACACATACGTTAAAGAATTTCCTATTTATAATGATAATGAATAAATAAATAAATCAGTCAACATTACATTTATTTGTTACAAATTACTATATAAATGTAATTTCAATTAGACAAGATTGTTAAGATCCTGCCTACTTCCTGCCTATCCTGCATGTACTTTACCAAGACGAGACATTTTGTTGTTGAAGTGTCTTGATGTGTGTTGATTCACATCACATTTGTTCATCTCTTACCTGTGGTGTTACGGGAAAGCATATATTTTTCTACATATCTTTTCTTTTCTTCTTTTTAGTTTACTTTTAAATTGGTATCCTGACGTTATATGTACATTATATGTATGGTCAGTTTTTACCAGCTACATTGTAATGGCTGGTATTGTTTGAGTCTGTATGTGTGTGAATCACAGTAAAATGTGATCTTGGTGACACAAATTGCAGCAGGACGCGCCACAGAAGCCGTTTTGCCTATTTTGCCATATATGTCTGACTGTATCTGGATAGATTTTGCCAACATGACAATGTGACAACCATGCAAGATAAAGTCAGAAAACTTTACAGGTGTGTAGTTGAAATCACAATAAAGACAAAGTTCGAAGATGGATGTGGTGCGAGAAAGGGCGTAAATGTCCCCCCCCTCACAACCACCACCACGTTACGCCCCTGGCCGACTTTCACTTTAAATCGACTGTTGTTTCGCAGCTGAACTGACCTAGTCACAAGATTGGCTCTAGTTTATACAGTTGCATGTAGTCATTCACACAAGACAACTGTTACAATTTAGCATCGTGGAATTTCTATTAATGTGGAAGAACTGTCATGTAACAAACTTAAAATCTCAGTTTAAACAAAATGTTATGCCATATAACAGACATGTGATTAAAAAATAAACAGGAGCCTAGTGTGAGCCTAGTCACTCTTAAAAGTCTGATGTGAGTAGCGATTCACACTCTAGCATGTAGACCAGCATTGTGAACACAGCATGTTTCAGGATATAGACACACTCACTAAATCAGACATTTTGTGAACAATAAACAGTCGACTTTTAAACCCTACTCTAGATTTCTGATAGTGATTCATCTCAGTGGGATTCTTATTGGTACACTGTGGTATGATTATCACCAACACATTCTTTCAGCCTGAATGCCCTCCACAATACTTCTGAAAAAAAAAAAAAAATCTGAGTTACGCATGAGAAGAAGCTGACAAAGGGAGCCAGACGGGAAGGAGAGAACGACAGAATTTAATAAAGTTCAACAAGGCAGAAAGGATTGCACAAGCAGTGAATAGCGATTCTGCTTTTTCCTCCTTTACAACTTCTGCCTACTTAAACACTTTTACACCCCCTCCTTTTATCTGTGTCTGCATTCACTGACAGAGGAATAGCTGGACACAGGGGACACAGACGCTCATTCCGTTTTTTATTTGAATGTTGACCAAGGATGGCCACCATCTGTGCAAACTGTCTGACTCTATGACTCTCCTGCATCTCCAGCCATAAATATCAGACGGCGCTTCACTCCTCAGATAATACACACATGGCAATTTATCCTCTCTGCTCTGTTTTGCCACTATTTAGGCATTCACCCTCTCAAGTTGACGCAAACAGAAGTAGTCTGTCATTTTCAGCAAACGGTGATTTCTGTCTAACATCATCTCACACCCTCCCGTCCCATTTACTGTGGCATCTGGTGCTTTTGTTTTTCTTATTCCTCGTCATAAAGAAAACCTCTCCAGTCTTTCCAGAAACCCAGCCTACACTTATCTCTTGCTGGGTACTTTTTCCTCCCCCCCGGTCACTGAAAAGCCTTCCACTAAGCTCAAACACACAAGGGGAGTGGTGAAAATGGGGTAGATGACATTGTTTTCAGTGATATGGATGTGCGGCTCAAAGACAAAAGTGTTGGTTGAATGTTGTCATGTCAATAAGCCATCAGTCGCGCCGCTAACAATAAGTTAATGATTCCCCAGCAGTAATACATTTATGAATAGGGAAGTGTCTTCTTCAGCCCAGCGGGTGTGCCCATTAAAACAGAGCATGAACAAAATAATTGTGATTTGCAGATAAAATCCACTTTAGAATGGGATTCCGACTGAGGAATTGTTGAAAGAGCTGTAATTTTCCACTAAAACGTGACACACACTCACAGGAGCCCTGCTAATCAACTTGAGTATGTGTGTGTGTGTGTTTGTGTGTGTGTGTGTGTGTCTGTTTTGAAGTCTGCATCTTTGTATATACAAATTAAATGATAGCAAATGCATTTAGTGAGGTAGTTTCTCTGTTTAAAGAAAACATTGGACTTTTTCCTTAAATTAATCTTTTTTATTCGAGCCCTTAGCGGTAACACAACACTGATACAACTCATAGTGTGTATGAATACTTTTACAGTATCTTATTATTGATAAAATACCCCCTAGTAGGTGTTTTGTTTTATGTTAAAGCATTAACCTACCGTCAAAAGCAACAGCAACAATTTGAATTAAATATCTTTTAATGTCTCTTTTGTTACGCTATGTTGGTCAAGAAATTCCACCAGTGACCAATATAATTATATCTTTTGAGATCTTTCAAATTATTAAATGAAATAAAAAATAAAAAAAGTTGGAAATCCAAAGAATTTTCCTAGTAAATGCCTCAAAAACTACTGGTTTGTAAAATGTATCTAAGGGGTGATCAGATCATAAGAAAATAAAAAGAAAGAAAGTGATTTCCTGTAAACCTCCCATTTACTTCTGAAATACTGTGTATCTTTTACTTTTGAGTCAGACATGCAGACTGTGACAAGGGGTCATAAGTAGGCATTGCTTTGTGTTACGAAAGGTTTCACATGCAAAAAAAAGAAAAAAAAAATGGTAGGGAGTCGCTGCCGTAGATGATGGGTCTAGTAGTCACAGAAATTCAGGAGGAAGTCCAAATATTGCATAAAAGTTTTTAGTCTGGGCTGAGTTGCACAAGTTGGTGTATCAGTAAAAATAAATTGTGATAAAATACAGTGGAAACAAAACAAGTCATGATGCACATTTAGCGTATGACTTATTTGTTACTCAAGTTTTTACTCCACAGGAGAGATGAAAAATAGCAGTAGATGAAAACATCAGATCTATGTGGACCAATGAGGAGGCTTTAATCTTCCGAAAATGAATAAGGCTGTTCTCACTTACAATTCGCACATATGCTTATGAAAAGTAATGCACCACAATTCGGATATAACCCACGTAATCATAAACTAGTAATCTGTGTATAACTAATGTAATGGGAAGGCTACGATCTCACGGCCAACTTGCTGACAGGAGTAAAGAAGGAAGTAGTCCACATAAGAAGGCAGGTTGGGGAGGTGGATGGATCAAACAAGACAGGACTTTGCCCAGGAGACTGATGTTATGAACTGTCTGAACACAGTTGAATTTTGAGTTATTTACAGTAAGGTCAACATGTTTCCTAAACCCAACCTACATAACCTAACATTAAGTCAACACATGTTCACTCCGAGCTCGTCACATGTCAACTCTTGGTCAGTGGACTTTCATGTCTACATATTAGGTGCTATCCTGGGTGTGTCTGTTGTTGATCTTCTGGGACGGTGGGTCAGTTTACGCCTGTTACATGCACTGTGACTTTTCAAAATACACCTCAGTTTTCACAGGAAATATACAGTTTGTGCTTGTTAGATGCATGCAGTCTCTTTCAAAATAAACTTACAACGACGGTTAAACACTGCAAATTTGTGTCTGTTTTACTGTGCAACAAACACACGTGGCTAGGTTTAGAAAAATACATCATAGTTTGGCTCTGCAATTATAGGGCAAGTGACCTATAAATTTACCCCTCCTGAGTAAACGGTCGGTGTCGGTGGACCCATCCACCACCCCTTCCACCTACTCTATAGTAACTTTCCAGGTCCTTAAATTACGTTGTTGTCCAGGTGGTCCAGAGGTAGTGTTTCAGCACCCAACAGTGTGACATCCTATGAAAAATGCATGCACAACAGTTCAGATGATATCCTATGAATCAGCCCTCCTCAAATGATGTAATGTCCTTAACCTACAGTTAGGTAATTAAGGTAAAATTACAGAGATTAGGTTAAGGCAATTAAAGTTACTTAGGCTAGGTTTAGGAAGTGAAACATAGCCAGGAAGTCTAAGTTTTTGTGACCCATCCATCACCCCAACCTGCCCCCTTGCAAGACTGCTCAGGACTGCTTCCTTGTTTACGCCCCATAGTGCACTAGTCATGTGGTTGCAGCCTTTTGAAACACATGAGATATGTATGAATTTAGGTGCATTACTTATCAACACATTCTCACTCTGACCTTGTCAGATATCAACGTTTGGTCATGGACATCCACTTCGAGATACAATGTGTAAGGTACCCTGGATGCATTTGTTGTTGATGTTCTGGGGCATTGTGTCAAGTTCTGCCTGTTACATGTGTTGTCCGTTTTCAAAATACACCTCCGTTCTTCATTCTTCATCACCTTAACTTTCATTGTTGTATTGCTGCATTTCCCCCCGATGCTTCCCAGGCACCGTTAAACAACAATGACGACCAGCTGCGTATCATGCCAACGGAATCAGAAATGCTAGGTGCCTATCCTCGTTGACTATGCATTTATAAAGTTTATTCTCATTCACTGTTTGTATTTATGCCTTCAGACAGTATTATAGTTTGTATATATAACCCACGTAGTTGTGAACCAGGATGCTGTGATTATGTGACCTATAGCTTACGCTGCAGGCTGTCCTCAGTCATATGACGGGAGTGAAAAAGGAAGTCAGGTCACACAGTACAAAGAGTGCCAAAGTCCTCATAGGGAGGTGGTCTGTGTGGTTGACAGGTCAAACACATAACTTTGACCCTAGGAGACTGGGGATCGTGGGCTGTGTGTAACCAACAGTCAACTAGGGACACTAGTTCGTAAGATATCATACGAACTGTTGTATTTGGATACATTGATTAATAGCAAGCAACAAAATGACCCAACACATCTCATTGTAGCACTGATAGTATGCCAACAATTACGACATTTATCAAGTAACCAATTAAGACATCTATAATCAGCCCAGTAACCGAAAGATGTTGGCATTTCTGCAAACTATGGATATGTTACATTTGTACATTTTATGTGTATCATATGATTTTTTCTAAAGTGATGTAGTTTAGATGACATGTAATACGTTGTTGTGGGAATGTATTCCCTGCCTGAATTATGTTCAAAGACGTTTCTTTCGGGTGACGAAACACTACATCTATGTACCATGTAGACCTCAAAAGGAGGAAGTTGTGGAGGACTGTGGGCATACAGAGTGCAAAGCTTTGACACAAAAACGCTGGGTTTGTGCCGTCTTAAGTTTAAGCAACAAAGCACTTTGTTTTGTGGTTACTGTTTGCCTGTTTTGGCAGGTACAACTGAAATACGTTGTCAGTGGCAATTGCAGGCATGTTCAGTATCAAAATTTTTTGCAACTTAGCAGATACATTAATTAGCAACATATCCTCATTATGTTAATAGAAAACATAATTTCATCAGTGTTACGGTTTCCATCAAAACATATTTGCTGTTTCAAATTAGTTGTATAAATGTAATAAGTAGGAGACAGGGCTGGTGAATGGCGTGAGACCTAGGCAAGACAGCTGCCGAGCAGCCAGGCAGCAGACCACTGTTCAAAACCAGCCATGTTTTTTAATGACACGTTGGCACATTCCCAGCAGTGTTTGCGGCAACAACACCTGGGTATTTTTAAGGCGACATTGGTACAATTCCAGTGGTGGTTGTGGTGACAGCAAAATGGCAGCACATTTCCAGCAATTGTTGTGAGAGTACCTGGTATTTTAGACCAAAACTTGATCTTTTCCATAACCAAGCGTTTTTTGTGCCCAAATCTAAACCCACATTAACCACTGTCTTTTCACAAGCTTAAAAGTGTAATGTAAAAGAAAAGAAAGAGAGTAAAGAAAAGGAAGGTTCTATCATATTAGCTACATATGATACGTCCAAATATTACATTTGCGTGATTTGCAGAAATGTACAATTCCAGCATTTATTGGGTTGGAACATAGGATACCTGCGATCAGTCAGTTAGTTAGGCTGACCTAACCCAGAAGGAAGGCTGGTGTGATTGAAAGATGTCAATTTGCCAGAACTTTTATGCCTCTAAGTGGGCAGCTGAGACTTTGAAATGTGCAGATAGCCATTCCTTAGTGCTTTGGCCAAGTAATAAAATGTCTAGACACCAACTAACATGAATTTCCCTAAAGAATTAGTGTCATCAGTGTGAGGGTCCTGCCCTGTACTCTGGGGTGCAGTTTGAAATACTGTCTTTTAAATCAATGCTCACCTCTCCACTCTTCCTTTAATTGAACTTTGTGGCCTTTTGTCAAGAGCTTTTGTCTAAGAAAACAGCCAAGTCCTTAGCTGTAATGAAGGTAAATCAAACTTTTCAAACTGCTGTCTGTCATGGCAAATCCCAGTCTATTTAATGGTGACTGGTTATGTTGGCATCTACAAAATTTGGCTTTTGATGTTTTGCTGCTCTTGGCTGAAAGAACATTTTCTCTCTTATGAATGAAAGGCTTTTCTTTTGTACCTTTGCTGCCTAATTTATCATTAGCAAAAGAAACTTGTAGATTTAGCACTTTAATGCTCAAGTTTTAAGATTGATCTTCAATTTGACCGTGTTTTGCCCAAACTACAGAATTATGCAGGTACAGCACAAAACAAACAACATTTGCATCCACCCTTGAGTGTGGTGACTAATTACTTGTGGAGAATGTTGATGCCTCATAAATGGAAAGGGCTCAAAGTGAACACCAGCTCCCAAAAGAATGGAAAAAATGTTGCTAAACGTAGGAAAGGCATATAAGGTGATTTAGAAATGCTACATTTTATTAACTTTATTTTTCCCCTATTTACTTACAAGAATTGGCACTTTGGACAGAGGTCCGTGTAAGACGTATCCATCTATCATGCTGGCTGTGTTTCCACAGTAGTGTTATGGACACAGTAAATTAAAGGAGGCGCACATCAGGTAGCTGACAGATCGAAGGCATCAACAGCAAACTTATAATCGCAGCTCTGCCGCAGTCTGCGAGTTTCTCACTCTCTTTTTTTATGTCCATACTTCTCATTTACTTCTGCCTCTACACTCCTCCATTCAGTTTTATGTACATCTAAAAAAAGTATGCTCTACTTTATTGGTTGTGTATGTCCTACAATTTCCCTGAAAGCATGCATTTGTCCAGCATAAATATTCAGTTTTATTAAGTGCACTAAAAAAAAGAAATACTGCAGTTCCTAATTTTTCAAATTCATCACAAGGTATTCAGTTTTATGTATGCTTTTATTTTGTTAAGCATGATTATTGATACTTCTTAGGAAGTATCACACTACAGTGGCATATATGATATACTAAGGTACATTTACCATTGATTTTTATTGATATGTCTTTGCCTTTTTTCTCCCACTGATTCACTACTACTCATCTGAAAAACAATAGTATTGAACTAATGAATAAACATTTTGTAAGAGAGGACTAAATGTTGTTAAGCCCCAAAATTAGGTTGAAAAAAAGAAAGAAAAAAGGGTGGGGTAGATTCTGGCCCTCTGCATGTCAATATTTGACCTTCCTGTGTATTACAATAGCATTTCCCTGCAGTGAAAAGCCTCTTAGGCTTTCCACTTTTTTTTACATTTCCCCCTAAAACCTCAGCTCAGGAATGCCGTGAGGACATTTGTTGTATCCTGTCAGCTTCTGTGTGTGATTATTAAGAAGAATTACCGGTGTTAAATCCGATGCATATGTCCTTCTCTGACAAGAGATTATGATTCATGTGTTATGACTGCAGTGTGACACAAGGCCTTTCATTTCCATGGTGCTCGGAAACATTTTCAAAAACTATCTAAGGACAGGGAGATGAGTGTGATCTGCATAGGTAATGGACATGAAAAGACGTCTGCTGTTTATAAAATTATCATGTTATGCAACAGCTTAAGCAGAATATTGTTCAGTTTCCTGCTTGAAACAAAAGTGGAGAGTGAAAACTCTTGAAGACTTTAAGTGTTTTGAACTGAGGAGATGCATCAGTGAGAGACTTGGAAAAATGCTACTTTTATGTCAGCGCCTGGATCGTCTAAGTGGCATGGCAAACTGCCCTGGTTACCATGGCTATGAGAGGGTTTGAGAGCACATTAATCATGAGGATTTAGGTTTCTTTCTCTTTTTTTTTTGTTTTTTCAAAAAGACACAAAATCTCTCAGACGTCCTTTATGAAGCTGATTTATGATGTTCAATATCTGTGTGTGTAGATCATGGGAAATGACTCTGAGAGGTAGCATTTACGAGCGAGGGGGGACAGAAGTGTGACGTCTCAGTCAGCAGACTGTTGTTGAATGTGTTTAAGTAGAGTATAGCAAAGTTAGCTGTGAAAAGAAGAATTTGAGTTTCAGCAGAGAAATAAAATTTGCTGTCATTTAATTATGTCAAACCCCACAGCATTTGGATCATTACACATTTTACTTCATATCAAAGGTTTATGCTATGAGTGAATATTAATGTGTGAAATGGGCTGCAGGGCTGCAGGTTTTATAGCTTAATGAAGATTAAATGTTTTGAAAAAGCTTTGGCATCAAAAGGTGTATTCATTTGCTACAATGGCCGTATTTGGCACTCAACCAGCCCCTTGTTAATTGTGCAATCTGGAACTACTAGATGATGTCTGATGTGGCTGCACCCAGACTGTCTTGAGTAAATGGAGCTCTTTGTGTCCACACATTTTACCTATGACAGACAGGCAGCTGATAAAAATGAGATCATGCATAAAGAAGTATCACTCTGTGCTACTTTTCAGCAGCCATTTTTTCCCTCTTCGTCTTTGGTCAGAGACAGCAGATTGATGACGCTGTGACAGAGTGACATTGCATTCTGGGAACCCAGGACTATGGCCATAAATCCATGGCGATTCAGCTTTACAATGGCCTACTGTCTAGCCATCAGAGGGTAGGAGGTTGTTAGTGCATCACCCTAGTGAGCTGCTAGGGTACAACCATTATGCTTTCTTGAGGGGGGGGAGAAAAAGGAAAATTAAGACACCAGGGGAAATAGTCAGGATGGTAATGAATTATGAAAAACTAATAGAATGAAAAAGAGGAAGGGGAGAGAGAAAAACTTCTTTGGTGAGTGGAAATTTCCCACGCTCTTTAGACGTTAAAGCGCTATGATTCTTTTCAAGTAGATCTGTCAAATCACAGCCTCGGCTGTATTAGAAAGCAAATAAAACACATGAACAAATAAACACTCCAAGTTTCTTATTGACCTTGGAGAACCAGCTGTGTTGTGAGTGCAAAATCTTGCCCCCCTCCCCAACCCCCCACTCTGGTGAGAGTATGTGTGTGTGCGCTTACTTCTGTCTGATGTGTGTATGAACAGAATAGAGCTCTTGAGCGTAAGTGTGTGTTTTTGTTCAAACTGCATGCGTTTGTGTGTGCCTTTGTGTTGGTGTACAAAGAATGGCTGCAGCTGATTTGATTGGTTAAAAACAAACTTCAGACTTATTGATAATTCCCATAAGTCCCAGCTGGCCATTTGCAGTCTTGGGATACAAGCTCGGGAGGTCGGACGTGTCATTGCCGTTCTCTCACTGGGCTATATGTATAAAAATAGTCACAATGTCCCATAACAATAAACATTTTGGTGTCATAGGATTAAAAAATAGCTTTTAAGATACAAGAACTTTTTAAAATGAAAATGTTATGTGTATTCTATGGATAATAACAATATACACATATATTAAGAGTATATGCACAGTGTATACAGTTCGCTAAGATTTCCATGTGGCACTGAAAGAATATTATGGACAATGTTTATATTAAACTGTACTGTAAAAGTTGTTTTAATAGTTGTTTTTAGTCCCCCCTCTGATGTAACTGTTCATGAGTGATGGCGTGTAGAAATAAGCTGTTCTTATGTCTGGTTGTTTTAACATCAGTCTGATGTTTAGAAATAGCAATAATATAAAAGATCAGTTTACCCAGACAAAAAAAAAAAAAAAAAAAAAAAAAGAATGAGAACATATTTCTGCACTTACCTCTCCTCTAGCACAGTGCTTCCCAATGGGTCACACAATGAATTTAAGGGGTTGTGAGACAATTAACAATATGGAAAAGCAGGAGAAAAAATATTGCTGTACTCCCCCCCCCCCTTTTTTTTTATTAGATTTTTTTCCCCAGAAATATAAGATAATATTTCCTCTTCAAGCCCCTAAAATTTACAAAAATAATTTCTTTTACTTGTTGGCATGGGTGCATTTGTTCCCCTCAATAAAAACATGAACATAGGAAAGAGCTTTTATTTTTGAAAAAAAAAAAAGATGTTTCCACCATACATTAATTTTTAAATGCTCAAATTGGTGTTAAAACATTTCACCAAAATGCAAGAAATAAAGTATTTGAATTGAGCATATACTGGCAGAGAACCCCAAACCCCCTGTTTCATATGTGCCCCCTACCCCTAAACTTGGTATTTCCAGGGTTGACATGTGATGGATTATCACAAAGATGTAGTGTAAGGAAAGTTATTTTCTTTTATGGAATTGTTTTCAATACTTCGACCACCTTCATTGTATTTGGGGTGTTTTCAGAATAAATCTCTTCAAATAGTCATTTGGGTGAACCAACCTCACACAAATGGAACAGACCTAGTCATGTAAAAGCCATAAATTCCACCTATGCTCATAGCTAACCAACATTTTCCCCCTCATGAATAACTGTGCACAAAGACTCTTGGTGATTTTGGCTCAGTAATGGTTGCCATACTTTCAACTTACCAGCATACCCAAAGCCTCCCTCTCTCTTCCCTCCCCAAGCAAGCTGGAGCTGGAGGCAGCTCTACAGTATGTCCTCCTCCTGTGTGATCAAGCCTGCAGCACTTGTCATCTCCCTGGTGGCAGTTTAGATTCTCCAATTTTTAGGTTAATTAATCAAAAATGATTTCTTTTCTCATTAGCCATGCAGTTGGTTTGCAATCTGCAAAATCGATGTTTTACAGATGTTTCCTTGGGTTTTGTTTTTCGAGACGGCGCTGATTTTTATTGGGTATAGATTTAAGAGGGTGCTGAGGGATTGTGAGTTAACTCAGCCACACACAATCACACACACACACACACACACACACACACAAACACAAAGCCACAGACACACTAAATGCATATTATACATAGTCACACGCTCAAATAAACACCAACATAAATACAGTATACAAAACAGACAAACACACAAACTTGGCTCTTCTTAACTTACTTTCAGTACCTGGAATCTCAGTGCGAATGCTGCGTCGAATGTAATCTGTTCATCTAAGTGATACGGACAGCAGTTCTGCTCTCTTTCTCCATTTTGGTTCGCCTATATCGAGTTGATCGTTGCCAAACCCAGGGGGTTGAGCCACACACACACTCTCTCTGGGTAGCACTCTTTAATCACGTAACAGCTTCTGGTTCTAGTTCCTGTTGGTTGTAAACAAATGTAATGTTGCATTTCCTGCAGTCTAGACATAACAACAAACCTGGCAGAACCAGAGAGGGGAGCGACTGCGGTTGCTAAGGAGTGGCTGGCACAAGTCGGCACCAAACCAGGGCTGGAGGTATAGAGGAAGGAACATTCAAAGTGATACAGCTAAGGTGTTGGGCATCTTCTTTAGTTTCATTTTGAGCTTTGCATCACCGAGGAGTTTCACAAACCATAGGTAAAACTTAGGTAAGTGTGTTTTTTGGTTGAAAATAACTTGTCCTGAGTATCTTGTCTTGTTATGTTAAAGATGCATTTAGATGCATTCCCTTTATTAAATAAATATATTAAAAACTGTTGAAGCGTTCAGATTTTTAGCACTTTTTTCTTATTTTATGTGTCTTTTCCTATAAATGAATTTCTTCGTGTAAACTTTTTGGACCCTGGAATGTGCCCTTAATGCCATCTGCTGCACAGTTGTTGTGCTCTGTGTAGTATATGGTTGTACGTGTGTGTGTGTGTGTTTGTGCCTGCATTTGTATTTGTGTACACTAGTCCCCACCCACCGTTCCGCTCAACTACACAGGAAAAAGAAGATGAAGCAGAGGAGCAAAGGAGCCCAAACAGAAATTATTATTGATTTAATCACATAATCAGCCGCAAACACTTCAGGCCAAGATAGCAAATCCATAATAGCCTCCCCACATAACCACCCTTACAAATTTACCATCAAAGCCCTCCGCGCACACACTGCAAACACAGGAACCAGGGGTCACCTTCAGTGGCTGGCAAAATATTGACGTTCCTAATGCTTCTATATGTTTTTGAGTTAAGCGTTATCAATCACCGATAAGGGCCTGATGTCGCTAAAACATAACTCCTATGGCAGAGGGATTACAGCATCGCTTTTCTTGTCATAATCTAAGCATATCTTTTCAGACAAAGGGAGAGGATGGTAAAATCAATGTTGTCAGAGGCAGACATTTCCCACTGTGGCTGGTCCAGTCGGTCTTAAGATGAGATACAGGAACATTGCTCTAACCTTTGAGACATCAAGATTTGTCTTTGTGAAACTGCGTCTGTTCCTGTTCAATGAAAATGAAAATGAAAATTAATTAAAAAATAATACAATTTTAATTAAGAATGTTTTTTAATCTCTTACAACTCCACACTTATATTAACACACTTATATATTATACTTATATTTTTGTTGCACTCCAACAATGAAGCATTCATTGAAGCACAATAATAAGTTGGGTATTTAATAAATTTAATTGCTGAAGTCAGCAACAAATAACTGAAATTAGAAAGTGTTCCTTGAATCAGTAAAGACAATAAATTAATTTTAAATTACAGCCTAAGCTCTATTTACATGAAATACAGATAAAGACACTTCAGAAGCATCCCTCTTTTCTTACTTTCATTTCCAAAAAGTCATTTAGAGCACCTGGAGAGTGCGTTCTGTTACCTTGAGAGCAGCTGCAAGGCCTCTGTGTCTGAAAAAATGTGGGACTGGGGGGCACTGAATCACTCTGTGAATCTGTATAGCACTCTGACATGATCTTTATACTTGACAATTTTCCAACACCTTTTAATGGATTGTGTTGATTACTGTATGAACAGACAACCTTTTCACTCATAATGTACGATGTCCATGGCAAGATTTGATTAAAAGGCTTTTACAAATATAAATATATTTCCACAACAAGGTTGCTAATATATTTTATTAGTGTTTCTTTCTGATACTAAAACTTCCCACGAAAAGCTAGGCAGGTTAAATCCCTTTAAAGCTCCAATCTTTAAGATTTTCAAGATATCAAACCCTTTTTTTTAACGAAATTTACTGTTAGCATTTGTTCAGTAATATCCAGCCAGTGTATTTACATACTGTAATTTTCTGTCTATATATCAGTTTTTATGGTAAGTGGTGGGGTCCTCCACTCCTGCACTGGAATCAAACTGCCTACCTTTGCATGAGGGAGTCAAAGGAAACAATGCAGCATGTAATCCGACTATGGTAAGCATTTCTTTTACAATGATCCACCTCTGTTCAGGATTTTCTGAAGTTGTGTAGTCAATTTTTTCAACCAAAACGTTTGAAGGTATTCGCACATCCAACTGTCTCAGATGCCAGTGCGTTGGAAAATATCACTTGGGTCTTTGAACAGAAAATCCTGCACGCTGCTCTTGCTCAGCTTCACCATTTATTGATTGTTGAACACTCTTGACAAAGGTCCAGGAGGACCGAAACATCATTGGTATCCATAAATGGTGATGCAGTGTGTGGGATTTCCTATTCCAAGACTTAAACCAAAAAGTAAAATTATAATTTTTTATGTGTCATATTCTCAATATTTTTTGTAAATAGTGTGTAGCAGTAGTAGTCAAAAAGGAACTTGCATCATATCAGGAGTAAACAACACTAACTGGTTGCTATCTGATATTTAATAAAAGCCCAATACCAGCCTCAAATATTTTCCTAACTCTACTGTTCAACACAAGAAGAAAGATGATTTGCCTAATTTTGGGCGGCTGTAGAACAATGAATTGGATTCAGATTTTAACACTCCCTTAACATCCATCTCTCCAGCGATCTATCCATTCAGTTGCCTATCCTTGTCCATCTAGCCTGGGGCTATGGAAGCCTAATTGTTTACCAAAGGGTTGCGGCTCATTTGCTCCTGGAGATTGGGCCTAATTAACACTAACTTGTCTGAACACCGAGGAGCGCTGTCCACTCCACTTTAATCTAATCTGTACTCTTTCAAAAAATAATGAGATCATTTACACCTCATTAACGAGCAATGTAATGTCTGGGCATTAATCATAATGATTGCTTATCATTTCACTTTGCAATATTATCTCCTCTAATGAAACTGTTCACACAACTGCCAAGAGGGCCTTAATTGGTCGTGTGAAATCACAGAGCACCCGGCAGCTTGCCGCAACGTGTGTGAAGTTCTAATTTGCATGGGTGGGGGGGGAGGGAATTTGGGGGGTGGGCACAAGGGGATGGCATCACTTAGGATCACACATGCGCATACACACACACGTTAACACACATACAGACACTAATAACACATGAAAATGTGTTATTATTGTACTGTACTGTATGCAGACAGAAATGTACGAACTGAAATTCCCCTACTGCCCTGGAGGATCAAGGTAATACTTTTATTGAGTTGTATTACTTCTTACAAAAAAAACAAAAACAAAACTGACTGTGGCCATGTAGGAAATCTTCAAAGTCTTTTTTAAACATTAAGTTTTAAATGCTTCTGATGTCTGCTGTCCCTCTCTTTGGCATAAGATCCATGCCAGTGGTGGATGTGATTATCCAGGTGACATGGCACACAGACTGATCCCAGCTTTGTGCCCCCACCGTGAAACCAAGACATGAAAAACACCCATCCAATATTCCAGTTTTTGCATTGTAAACTCTTATAGCCTACTGTATATCCACCCAGTTGGTCATCCCCGGCACTCCCGCCTCCTGGAGGAAGGCTAAACAGCACTAATAGCAGTTAAAATATACCATCCCACTCCAGTGTGCGGACCACCTAAAGAGGCCATGCTTGACTGGAGGGAGGAGAGCACTGAGGCTGCTCCGTGCCCCGGCTCCCCAGGCTTAGGAGGGCTTAGGTGCGGATGTCATTTGCTCTTTCTCCCTGGTCAGAGTGGCTAGCTGCTAATTGTGGCCCCTGGTCTGTGAGTTGAGCTTGTGTAGCTGAGGAGAAAAGGCTTGCCCAAATTGAAATCTGAGTAGCGTGTCTGAGAGTCGGGGTGACTTCCACTCCATCATGGAGACAGTTTTAAGACACAGTCATAATTCCCTCTGGGCTAATTTCATCATCCAAAGAAACATTATTTTGTCTGTTTGCTGTACCAAACTCTTATCATCCTTTCCTCTTATTTTATTCCATTACGCTGTTCATTGGATTATCCTTGAAAGTAGCCAGGACCACAGTTGGCAAGTCCAAGTCCAAGAGTGAAACTGAGGCTGCATCAACACTAAAATGTTTTCATTTTAAAACTGCATTTTAAAATGAAAAAGATTTCTGTAAGTCTTTAGCACCATTTCAAAAGTAATCTCCACCCATACTAACACGGCTGAAAATGCCTATTGTAGGACCATTAATGTACACTGGAATGGTGTGTACCAGTGTGGACAGGAGGCCTCGTCCGACAAGGTGGATCTGCTAATGAAAGTAACACATAAGTATAATGTGGTCAAGGTGGTGGATTGCATGAATTGGGAGCCGCTTCAAAGCAAATACAGTGTGGCGATTTGTGTCAGCATTTTAAAAAAGTCGCTGTTTCAGCAATTCAAAAATACTGGATTAATGTGGACACCAGGTGTAAATGTAGCAAAAGTTATGTGTTTTAAAATGAAAAATATTAGTGTGGATGTAGCCTAAAAGTCAAGGCCAAGTTTAAAAAAAAAAAACTGAGTCTCATTCAAAGTAAAAATGGGCTATTCAGAGTATACATAGCATATCTAAAGCCATGTCTCCAACCCTGACTAGCATGAATCTAAACATCAAGTAAAAGAAGAAGAGGAAAAAGAAGACGTACTTTTTTAATCCCTCTCCAAGGGAGAGATTAATTTCACACAGGCCCAGAATACACACATTGAACAAACAGGACCTATACACATGCATTAATGTATGGAGAGATGTCAGGTCGAGGGTGCTGCTTCATAGGATGTTGCCCCAAGCAGTTGGAGGTTTAGTGCTTAAGGGCACCTTGGTAGTGCTAACCTCTTCGGCGTCATTGTATTTCAGTGTTAGGCACTTTGAATTTATGTGTAATAAAATCTGCTATATATATAAAAAACTGCCATTGCCATTACCAGTCTGCACTCCCAACTTGGTCCGAGCCTCCAATTCCCAAGCCAAGTTCCCACAAACTGAGCTACTGCTACCCTTAACTCTAGGGTCATTATGGGATGATTTGTAATGCTGATGATTGGACCAGGTAGACATTTAGCTGGCTGTGTCAGGATCCAGGAGTGTCTGAGACCAAGGCAAGTCTGAGTCCAAATACACAGGAGACCAAGAAAAGTCTAAGGTGTCAGAAAAGTGGTCCATAGATTACTCTCAAGTACCGCAGCTCTGCCTCTTAGTATACTCCTCTCCCACTATCAAACCTCCCCATCATTTCCCCTCAGCTCACAGTGTGAAGCTAACTGTCAGCTCCTCTCCGGCTTATTAAAGGCCCTGGTTAACATCCACTGCTTGGTGGAGTCAAACGCCTGCGCTGCCATAACCACGTGCTGATATGATTTATTCTCTCCCCCGAGGACCCTTCTAATGAACAGAGATGTATGCTCAGCAGCCGTGTACATGTAACCTCCGTGTGCTCAGAGGACGGCCGTGCTGTAATATGATAAGTGCCTTGTCGATAGGCTGTATGATATGCTAATCATACTAAAACACGGTGCCTCAGGCTCTCCCCTTGTTTATTTATGAAGGCTTGACCTGAGGGAGAGCAGTAATCGGCTTTTCTCTGAACTCTCTAACCCTGGGAGCCAAGGGAACCGCCAATCACACACATCTGAGTCCTATAATTCCCCCACCTCTATCCCTCTGTTCCCCCTCAACCCGAGCTGAAATGGCAGATTTATGCAAACAGCACTGTGTGTGCATTTTCCTGCCCGCATTTGTCCGGGGCACATGTCAAGCACTCAAATCATTAAACTAATTATTAATTGGGACTGACGTAAACAAGTTGTCAGCAGCCTGCCGACTTGACTGCGTTCTCTGCTCAGCAAATATAACACATTAAAACGATGCAGTGCATGTATTACTAACCTATCATTTAAACATCAAAATTTACGACTTTCTCAGATACAAACCCAGTGCAGGAACCAGCCATACACAGTGTCTGTAGAAAGTGGTATTGGTAGAATATAAATAGAAACTATGGCGCACTTCTTTCAAAAATCTTACATGATCTTGGGAACATACAGTCATGAATGTATAGATGTTTTGCCAAACTTTGCAGAGTGGATCCTTTTTCATGGAGTCCGCCATGTTGTTCCATTAGTAGCCCAGAATGGACAAACCAAACACTGACTCTAGATAGGACCGTTTCTGTTTCCACGTTGTCATGTCGGCCACCATATTTCTCCTGCATGCTTGGCACATGGGAGAAGTTGCAGTTGGTTGCAATCTGCACTCTCCAAGATGCCATTAACTCCTACACACTATACATTTAAGTAACACAGCTCAAGCTACACATTAACATAACATAGCTTGTAAACTATAAAATAACAAATAAATAATATTAACCCCCAAACACATTTTTTGCTCTAGGACCAACACATAGTCCCCTTACCATGCCATCTTTGCTTTTCTATACAGAACTGAACTGAACGCAGCCAGGGTGTGATTTTTCATAGAATTCAAATGTACTGGAAGAGGCGTGACTTGCCTCTACTATGACATGTAACATACATGTTGGCAGAGCTTTATAAGCAATAACAGTGGCATTATCATGGCAATAACAATCATTTACTGTTCCTGTTTTATGTCAGTTGATCTTGTCCTCTGTTTGGAGGGTAAGGAGCTCCTGGATGTCATTGTCTCCCTAATTTGCAGACATTTTTTGCTGTTGTTCTTCTTCTTTGAGTTAGCTGCTAACTGTTTCTAGCTGCTTTTTAATCTCCCAGTTGTTGGTTGCATACATAACACATTTTCAAAACGTCGCATGGTTGCATATTGTCCCTTTTACACAGGCGCTAGCTCTGCGCTGACTCTACCTCTGCTGCCAGCTTAAAGGCAAGAAAACTCTTTCCCACCATTCCGTGATCCTACCTTTTATTAAAAAAGGACGAGGAGGAATATAGCACAAATTCCCATCTTGAACACGAGCGTAAAAGGGCTTATGTAGCCCCGTGGTACTTAATGTGATATGTGCAAAATATACTATAGGCTACTTTAACTGCTCGCTGACTGACACAACACACATTAGTGTGGCACAGTAATATAGGGATTTCTTCTGGTCTTTGCTAATGGCTGTATGCTCTGTACGTTTACGAGTCCACTGTTTTGTGGTCAAGTTCATATCATCTGTGCTACACTCTAGCTACCTTGCTGATTCTGAATGATCTGATTGATCACTTGGCACAAAATGAAAAATCTCTCTTCATTTTCATAAATACTGTCATTAAAATCCTCTAGCACAACAGTACGTGCTGTTTACAGTACTTGTAAATATCAGCCAAAAAGCCATTTGATTATATAGGAAAGTACCTACCTAGTAGTACACCCATATCAACTATCACTACACCACTGCTGCTACCTGCATATCATAAAAAATACACTCTCACATGCTTAAAATTTCTAAAGACTCTTCAGACAGTTCAAACAGGAATTCAAGGGACTTGTTTGAATGAATAAGAAAGAGTCTAATATGGTTCCAGATATCTAAAGATCCACCAAGTCCACTAAGAGGTTGATGTTTAAACGTTAATGTTCACATCCAGCCAATGTCTACCATCTCAAGCAGTGCAAAGGCAAGTCATTGTCCCTTAGCGTCAGTGTTTCTTGCCTTTGACTTTTACTCTCTGTGTCTGGCTATAGATTGGCTTGTCATGAGTACAGCTGTCCAGCCACTGCAAACATGAGGCTGTGCAAATATTTCGAGGGAGCACAGAGGCGGGTCAGAATGGCTAGCAGATGTATAGTACAGGGTGTATATCACTCGCTGGGGTGATACTTAATTTTTACAGTTTGTGTAGCTAAAACAGCAAACTACATTTGTCTTTCAGTTAAATCACAATTCAGCTAAATTTCATTCTACGGTATATATATTAATTTTTTCAAAGTAGCACCATATTTTTTCATACAGTCTGAGTCTCAAAGTATTAAAAAAAGTGCAAATGTGTCTCAGGGTGGGGCGTAAATCAGAGCTCGGGCCTTGCATCTGTGAGCTAGGAAACAAAGGTTTGTTTGTGTGCCTCAATCACTCTTGCTCATGAAAGCAGACACTTGCTTGAAAAAAAATCCTTCTCTCTTTTTTTTTTTTTTTTCAGGGAAACACTCTAAACCAACATCCTGGGTATAAATTTGCAAAATGCAATACAGGCCTGATTGTGTGTTGAGTGGATGTGGGGTGCATACGAATAGACCCTGTACCCCTTCCTCTCTCCTCCTCCAAATAGTACTACTCATTCCCTCCACCTCCCCCGACCCCTCTCTGTTGTCATGCAGCCAAGTAAGCAACGTGGAAAAAAAAGCCTCTGTAGTTTTTGTTGTTTTTCATGGTTACAGTAGAGAATTCTGAGCTCCTGTCTTTACTTTAACCTGACAGTGTAAAGCAAGTGGAGCTGAAAGATAATTATAGAGAAGGATGCCATAATTTTCCCACCATTTATGTGTTGATGCTCCCTCAGTAAAATTGTTAAGCTGAAAAGATGCTGATGCTCATGTGCTAGTTTTAAAAATCTGTGTAAATGCTGTAAAAAAAAAAAAAAAAAGAAATAGCTGCAACCTGAAATATATTTTTTTTATATATATTTTCTTTATATTTTTATATAAAAGTTTAATACAAATAATACAATCTCAGACCCTTCAATGATCTCATAGCATAATAAATAGCTACTTTTCTGACTCAAAACTTCAAACTTAACGTATTCATCTCCCTTCTTTGGCATTTGTAAGACAGGAGCATAAAGTTCCACGTGCATGGCAGTCTACAGTATCAGAGAGAGGGCTGAGGCAGCGACGGTCTGAAAAGGGAGGCTGGGAACAAGTGAAGCCTTGGCACTGACACCAGGTCAGCTCGAAGCCCCCTCACAGCCCAGCCCTCAGCACCAGGTGTTCCCCGCATTCAAATGATACTCTTATTCATAGACTGCCCCAACTGGAGTATTAAAACTCAAAATTTGCAACTGAATGCTGATATAATCCTGGAAATATATGTCTCCATTAAAAAGTAGCCCATTTGAAGGAACAAGGCGGTCTTTGTGTGAGGCTTTATGTATATTTATCAAGGCGCTAAAAGGGAACCAGGGGTGGGGGTTAAGGAGAAGGGGACGGGGGGTAGGAGGTCAGACTTTCCAACTGTTTACATGTTAATTTCAAACTTAACAGCCCTTGTCCTGGAACTATTTAAACGCCAAATGCAAATCAATTTTTTTTTCTCTCCTTTTGTTATCGTCTTTTTTGCAAACACTTGACTGTTGATGGAAAAATGCAAATTAATGTGTGTATGGAAAGTTTTGTGACCAAATTATACAGCTGGATTTGAGTGACAGGTTGCATTTTGTTGAAACGATGCCACCTGTTTCACCAAGGGCAACTTAACGCCATCTTCTGGTTTGACTACAACAGGTGTCAATTACAGTAATGACTTCTACCTGGCAGCTTTTTTGCATGCTGGAGGGTAAGTTCCAAAAAATATTTCTCACAGGAGAAGATACGCAGAGGTAGAAGTATTGTTGTAGTTGAGTTAAACCTCGGGAAGAAAAGGATGACAAATTTAGCTAATTCAGAATGTAGAATTGCCAGTATGAGAAAGAAAGCTCACTGTAGGTGAGCTAAATGGTTGTTTTGCTGAAGTTTAAGTCATTTTCTCCTCCTTTGACACCTTGTTCTTCTTCAAGAAGACAACGTCACAATGCCAATGTAAAGCAAAGGAAGATTTAAAAGAGGTAGTTTATTTTATCAGATATATGCAAAAGTTTTATTTCAACCTGCTAAAAATTGACATAGATTGACGTTGGAAAAAAGTTGGCTAGCTGGTTGTCTTTCCGCATTGATCTTTGGTGTTTGAGTTTTGGCTACTGACTGGTTATTCTTTGTAGTGTGTTCAAATGTTTAGAGTGTTAGCGCCCTAATACGCATCCAGACGGACATCACAACCCAGTTTCCTACCAAATTACGCTCATAGTAGGTGATTCTTTATCTCGTGATTTACGTCCAGTAGTAACTTACTAAAAATGCAATCAAATACATGTGTAGTGCATTGAACTGTGATCATCATTAATCTTTGTGCACACTAGGATGGTTTTTCAGGTTAATTTAAAGGTCCAGTGTTTAGGATTCAGTGCCATCTAGTGGTGAGGTTACAGATTGCAACTAACTAAAACTTCTTCTGTTTCCCAAGCATGTAGGTAAAAACATGAATGGGCCTGTCTGGAGCCAGTGTTTGGTTTGTCTGTTCTGGGCTAGCATTCTGCAGAACAAAGCAGTAAACTTTCTCAGTATGTAGATAAAAATGGCTCATTCTAAAGCAGGATTTATACTACTGCATTGAATCAACACCATACCTACAAAGCCTGACGTGAACCTACCCTTGACTTGTAAGACCATGTCGCGGAAGCCTAGGCCTCCTGTTTATTTTTGTAAGCTGAAAATAATTTCCCTTAGTGCAAAGCTTTTATTTACTTTTATTTCACTGATAAGAAACTATACATTGTAAAGACAATAAAGCCCCCACAAAATAACATTTTAAATCTTGTGTGTGATTTATCCTGGCTTCATATGAGTAGAGGAAATCTCCACTAGTCACTAGGCTAGTTAATACAATATAAAATGCCATAGGCTTGTGCTAGTATTGTTAGCATGTCATATTTGTTTGGAAAACATGTTTTGTGTAAGACAGTTTTGTTGGTGAACCTTGAAAGTTGTACTGGAGTCAAATTTTGTAATGTTACCTGTGTTGCTGTTGCTGTTGTCCCAGGCTTCATATGAGGAGAGGAAAAGGCTGCTAGCCGCAAGGCTATATTTTACAATGAAAAATGCCAAAGGCTTGTGCTAAAAACATTAGCATGTTGCATTTGTGTGAAATGCAAAAGACAAGTGCTTTGTCTGTGGATGCTATGAGTTACAGTGAAGCTGAGTTATGTACTTGTGTTTGAAATTGTCACTATTAGGCCATGTTAAATGTGTTTTTAATGTGTGTTTTGGGTGTGTTTTGAATCAACTAAACTTTACAGCACTTCACAGAAACCCTGCCGCCGACAATCAATTTTGAGGTCTGACTGCAGAATAACACAGACAGACCACCGCACAAGTATAAATGCTCACAACGTCATAGGCCATGTGTGAAGGCTATATATTCAATATCCAATACAGCAATGTCATCGAAGCTTAAAGAACAGAGAGAAAAAGAAAGAGAGAGGTTGATAATAACTCTGGTCAGCTAAAATGACATGGCAACTGGTAAAGAGTCTACAGAGAAGGAATGTGTCTGACGAAATGTAACAATAACCCCTCTCCCAACACCACCATGAGTAAATGAGTGAGTATATTTTACGGTTTGAGTGCTGCAGCTCAACTACACCTTTGTTTGGATGAGTTTTGGATGTCATTATGTTGAGATTTTGCTGATTGTTGTTGTTGTTTTTTCAGAAGGATTTCATTGAATAAAAAATGTCATCACTTTAGCACTATCCTTCAAGGGCTTTTTATGCCCATGTCAATAAGTGATAAAACATCTTTTCAGCAGAAGTACATATTTTTGGCCTTCCTCTTCTCTTGATTTTTTTTTCTTATTTTTGAGACGCAGGAAAAGACAAGGTCTCTTGGAGTGAATAGGACATCAATTAATTATACAATCACTGTCAGAGTCTCAAACCTTGTGATGTGAGTTAAATGTAAACCAGAGTGCAATACTCTCATGGTAAAGCAATTTGTCTGAAGGGTAAATACACTCAGTTTTGATTAAGCGGAGTCTGAGTGTTTCTTTGCCACTGCCATTTAGATTCAAATAGTAAAAAGAGCGGCAACACTTCACAATACGGTACACAAACTTGTGAGAAGCTACCAAAGAACAAGTGAGGAACAAATCAGGAGCTACTTGATCATTAATGAATTGTTAAAAAGTTCTTGAATATCTCAGAATTGAGAAGTATATAGAGATTATGGAAAGTTACTTGAGACAGTCAAACTGAGAGAAACTGTGTTAATGAATCATCAGATAACGATGTTCAAGAATATCTGCTAGACTGCATACTGACCATTTTCTTCATGACTAGCTCCTGACTAACCATAAATCAGCCACTGACCGACACAAAACTGTTATTCATCCATTCATTTTCTGTTACCCCTTATCCTATTGGGGGTCACAGGGGGGCTGGAGCCTATCCCAGCTGACATTGGGTGAGAGGTATGGTACACCGTGGACAAGTCGCCAGAGTATCATAGGACTGAGACAGACAACCATGGACTGTGAGAGGAAGCTGGAGTACCCACAAAATGCACAAAACTATTAACAACTTTGTAATTACTCAATATTTTATTACAAGTTATTCTTTTTGTGTACCCCTATGTAAAGTGGTGAAGTGGTAGATCATACTGTCCCTGATTGGTTCATGATTACCATTACTTACCCATCATCCTCAAAACAAACAAAAAGCCGCTGGAAAAAAGCCCTGGGTTGCTAAAGAATGCCCAAGTTTTGGGGCTAAAAAGCTGTTAGAAAAGAAGCTATGGGCTGCAAAAAATACCTAAGTTTGTCTTGGGGCTAAAAAGCCACAGGAAACACAGTGATGAGTTGCAAAAAGAAACCTGTGTCTCAGGGCTAAAAAGCCACCAGAAAAAAAAAAAAAAACAGGCTGCTAAACAATGCCCATGTTTTGGAGCTAAAAAGACGCTAGAAAAAGAGCCACATGTTGCTAAAAAAGACCCATGTTTGGGGCCTAAAAACCTGTAGGAAACATAGTGATAGGTTGCAAAAAAATTCCTACGTTTGGGGGCCACCAGAAAAAAAAATAAAAAAAATAAAACATGGGTCGCTTAAAAATACTCAAACATGGGTCTGCAGCTTGGCAGGCGTTTGCCCCTCCACCATCCCTTTCACCTTTCGATGATAATGGCGGCTCAAGTAGTGCATCACTTTAGAAACGTTGATATGCTGCCTATGAAACGTGCAGATGTAATTTTAATTTTTTATACACCCTTATTAATCCTGCGCGGGGAAATTCCAAGTTTTCACTATGTTTTTTTTTTTTTTTTTTTTTTTACATTTACACACAGGCCTGAAAATACCCACAC
>JAPZEB010000025.1:21662541-21680585 GCA_029783705.1 Chaetodon striatus | reverse complement strand
GAAAATGAGGATAAAATGCAACAGCAACCGATAGCCATCTGTTAGCTCTTAAAGGGGAAGTGGTCTACTCAAAGCAGTGGAGGGGTGAGCATCTAAGAGAGAATAGGAAGGGTGGGAGGGAGCGGGATAAATGTGGTGATAGAAAGAGCCCAGGAATGCCAGGCTGGCAATCCAGGACTGCTCTGAATAAGTGCGCCAGCCAAGAGCTTGTTTTTTTTTTTTCTTCTAATTCTGCCTGATGCCTTCCTTTACCCCCACCCTACTCGCCCTCCTCCCTCCCCTTCCTCCCTCGGCCTGTTCGCTCTGGCCCGCTCCCCGAAACTCCACGGCAGATTGTCGATTCAATGACTCCCCTGTCAGGTGATTATCTAGGAGCTTTAATGTAATCTTCCACTCACACGTACCATATTTCAATTACGACTGCCATTGTGAAACAAGCTGCATATTCAATTCACCAATCGCCCCGCAGTCGCCTCAACAATGTCAACTGTAAAAGAACGCCAGCTGAAGGCAATTATGCATGTTTTCAGAGCCAATTATGATCGCTCTCACGGCGGCGGTTATGCCACGAGCAAGGGAGTGTTCAGAAATTTTTAATTTAATGACAATATGCTCGTGGTAGGATTCAGCGTGCCGCCCCCATTCCCATGCCTGCCATCTCAGCATCCACAGAGGGAACCATTAAGGCAGATAGGAGAAGATTATGGCCTCTCTCAAGGGCCACACTGGGAGCACAGGGAGGGTCTCAGCAGTGCAGGGTAGATGGCATCCACTCATCCTCTCTGCAGGATCACAGCTGGCAGGGCTGAGTCCAAGCTACGGAGGCAGGCTGGTTAGCTCGTCTTCCAGTTTGGACTATGCCTGCAGAGGGAGCATAAACTCACACATTCCCACAGCAGGCCACAGACTGAGAGATGCTGTAGAGAGAGATCAAAGTGCGCTCTGCGGGGCTTCCTTCCTCCATATTTCTGGGATGCAGGCTCAACATCATTGGGTCTGAAAGCTTTTGGAAAATTGTCTTGGCTGTTTTTGCTTCACACTGTGAAAACCTGTTCGAATCAATGTACACGGCAAAAAGTTAAGTGAGTAAAGAAGTGTCTCTTAGTTCACAAAATACGCACGTCCTTAAATGCTCACATCTAAAAGTAAATAACCAATTATTTGTTTTTTAGCTAACCACCTGGTGTGTGAAATGTCAGAAAAAAGCAAGTAGCCTTTACTACACTGTTGTCCAAAAAATTGTCCAAAATCTTTAATTTGAAAATGCACAAAACAGATAAAGCTAAATTTTACACATGCAAAGCTGGAAATAGCATTTTTTTTCTACTTCGTATGAAGAATGAGTCGAAATGACTTAAAAAATAATTATAATTTATAAATCAGTTGTTGTAGCATTACTCATATATTGGTAGATGAAGGTAAACCCACATTAGAATAACATTTTATTAGGGAAAATCAAGAATTAATGCAATTCTGCATACATTATTACCTCAATATTACTAACCAGAAGTTATGGGTTACACAGGGTCTTATTTACTGTCATAGCTCCAAAGTAGAGGTTGTAGTGATGGAGAATATATATCGTCCATAGTTTTGGGCAACAGATTTAAAAGCTCCATTCTTCAAATAACAGAATGCAGGTTAGATCTGAGCCTCCCTCCCTCTCCCACTGGGATGTTTGTATAAAACCCAGTCAGTTCTCAGGGGTAGAGGTTGACAGGAGAAGACATCGCCCCAGTCCCTGGGAGATTGGCGAACACAACACATATATTAATGCATTAAATGTGTTGACTGTGTTCAGCCCAGGGATGTAGGAGGGAGAGAGAGAGAAAGGTTAGGGGGAAGAGAAGGAAAAAAAAAAAAGCTGTTGTAATGTATGGTGTTGTCTTGTATAGCGTGTCTGGCAGTGGGGGGGGTGGGGTTGGAGGAGTGTCGGCCAGATTATAAGGCCTGTGGTGAGAGATGAGGGATGGCCGACTTGTAAACAAGTGACAAGCGTCCTGGATGACAATTCCTAATCCATCATAGTGCTGTCAGCGGTGACCGGTGAGGTGACGGACAGGACCCAGGAGAGGGGACAGCTGCTGCACGTCAATCCACATCATAATTTGAAAAGCTTTTTCCACATGAGCTGAAAACAGAGGGAGAGAAAGAAAGAGCAAAGAACTCATGCATCCCACTATCTGCCACCTTCTCCTCAATCTGCCTCCATCTCCCTCCCTCCTGCTTCTCACTTTTTCCTCCTCTCTCTTTCTTCGTTGCTGTTGAGGTTAGAGATGATGTAGTTTCCTCTTCCCTTTCAGACGGTGAACTGGAGATCCATGGCATCCTTTGACTTGTCTTTGCTGCTGAGACTACTATCAGATAAAGAAAAAGTGCGTTAAATATAGAGCTGTAAATGTGCATAAGACACTTTGAAAATGTTATCACCAAAACCAGCTATGGATGTGTTCTGACATATTAACATGTCCCAGTGTTGTGGAGAAAACACTGCCAAGAGTTGTTGAAGTGTGTTTTGGTTTTGGTTAGCAGCGTGAATTTTGGTTTAAAACATTCTAAAACATCATGGACAGGGACTGCCAGGGACCATTTATCCTAATAAATAAATTTGAATTCAACAAAATGTAAAGAGATAACAGTTTTGACTTTATGTCAAAAAAGTCTACATAGTAAGCCAGATATATCTGATGAAATGAGCATGCTAACCAGTTAGCCCCTTCCTTTCTTGTCATGCCACTTCTACCTCAAGAGGCGATAATGAGTCACTGCAGCATCCAGTCTGCCCTCAGACCAACAGGAGAAGACCAAGACGTAGAGTACATCTCACAGTAAACACAAACAGCTGAAGCTCTTGACTAGTGACCTTTATTCCCATCCAAACCACCAAAAAAAACCACGTTCGGAAGAATAAAAAGAAGTGATAAAAAGAAGCATAACAAGCTTTCCACCACTGGAGGCAGCTCTTGGTGAGTAAAGAAGTTTAAAGGTTTGATGCCGAACTCGAAACATTTCTTTTAGACTGATAAGTAACATCGAATGTTGGCTATTTGGCAAACAGTATCTATAGTGAAGCTAATGACAACACACTGAACAGATAAACATTCCAAATGCTATTGATATGTAGTTTTAATTCAGCTGTTTTTTGCTACTATGGTCTTACTAAAAGTGAGCTAAGCAAGCTATAGCATAAACTATATGCAGATGCTACACATTAAGATTATAAGATAGCAATTTTATCCAGGCTGGCTCTCAGAGTTTCAGTGGTTTGGTCAAATGTTGCGTATTTTTGCCACATTAGTAGTTCGCTTTTTTTTATTTTATTTTTTTTAAATAACCAATGACTGTAAATTCAGATTGTACGGACCCAGTAGTAGAACTGCAAAAAAAATGTTGAGCAGTTCAAAATACATTAACCACTTGGCATTTCTCTTATGAAATGAGGCAAGATTGGAAGCCAAGTTTGCTATATATTTTTAAGGAGTGTGGGAGGAGGTAAAAAGCTGCCCCTGTTTGTTTGGAGCATGTGGCTGGGCATGACACATTGTACCTTTAAACCACCAAAAGATTCTGTCTTTTTTCTCTGTTCTTTCATTTGTGCCAACTAAAATGATGCAACAATCCTAATAAAAGTTTTAACCCTTGTCTTCTTTTTGACATTGGCTTTACTTCCTTGTTTAGAGTGCCACAGAACCCACTGTTGTATGAGTCAAAATAATAAGGACAATTGCAAAATTGTCTTTCTTTCTTCCGTTTCTTTTGTCTCTTCCCTTTGCCACTGCACTTGCACATTTGAGGAATGTTACAAAACAGAAATGACCATAAACCCTTGTTATTACACCAAATAGGAACATTCATGCCATAAATCACATTTTTTATGGATACATGTATAAATATAAATTGCTCTGTAGTTGAAACAGGATTCTCCACTCTAGCAATCTGCTGCTGAATCAGGTGCTTCTCAGTTTTGGGGACAGCACACTTACATGGGGGAAGGAGCACACTCACTGACTTTCGTAACGCCGACAGATAGAAACATGTCATCATTTCAAAATCCTGTTTCTAAACATTTCTCATAAAATCAGAAAAAGTTATGAAGTATCATGGAGATAAAAACAATGTTTAGTAGGTTTGTTTTAGCTGTCAAAGGGCAGTCGGGATCTACTGGACCTCGAAAGAAAGAAATTGTTGTTGTAAATCATCATAAGCAGTCAGATCCAATCACAAAACACACCTCAAAGAGGTTTTAGGGAAACCGATAATAACATATTCGTCAAAATTGAATTTATGGATGAAGAAAATACGAGATGTGTCAAAACTTACAGGAGAATGTGGTATCTGATTCTACTGGAAATGCATTTTAAGGTGAAGTGTAAACACAATCTAGGCTCCAGATATGAGATGCTTGTTAACGCCAGGTGTAAAGAGGCCCTATGAGTATTAATCTTCCTCTCGGCTGTCGGCGGGCTGATTTAGTCGCCCATGTTGGGTCAAGGCCCTCATTCTTTTCTTAAAGACCTCACTTCCCTGCCAAACCGGGATTTCCGATTGAGGGGCCTCAATAACAACTTTGATGTGGACGCCGTCCTAGAGGGTGAAGTGAAAGGCAAGAGGGAGGAGGGCCGCACAATGGCCTGACCTTCCTACTGCATCTGCACAGATCACGCTCTAAATGGTCACATTGATGCTGCTGCTTAGCTCTTTGCTGGGAGTCCTGATGGAGCCAACACTGGGGACTGGGACACAGCAAAGCCTGGGCACCTGCCAACAGACAGGGACAAATTGATTGAGATCAAGCCAGCTCTTATTGCATTTAACCCCCCCGCACTTAGCAGTTAGTTCTGCTTAAAGCAATGCATGAGTAAACTGGAAAGGAAGTGTAAATAGAGGTGCTGTTAAAACAAGTCCTCCAATAAAAAGATTTACTTTTCATAATTTCTTTGGCTCATCAGTGATGTTTGTTTCCAATTCTAATTGTTTATTGACTGTATTCACTCTATTTTGTTAATGTCTATTCAGTTATCATGCCTCACACAATCATTGAAAATCTTGGCCTTCAGTCTTGTTGGCTCAGTTTGCAGAGACACTTGTGAATAAATACACAGTCAGAAAATACCGCTCGCATTGTGCCAGAGGCATTGTCATCCCTTCATGATGAAGGTGAAATCAAAAATCTCTCCAAAGCATGTTTTCTCTTACTTGAAGAACTTAATGAAAACAACTCATGGAAACAAATGTTTTCTATGAAAATATCTGAAGCCAACATTGGGCCTGATGCGTGAAGGAAAATGTTTATTTTCCCTTCAGGAGCCACAAATAGGCTCGAGTAGGTGATGTCATCCACCTACACTGGAATATCTGAAAGCCTGTATCCTGTCAGGTGTAGTAAGATAAAGCAACTCAACAAAATCTGTGTTTTACTTCCTTTTTTCAATGTTACAGATGAAAAAAAAGGGTTGTGTTTGATTCTTTACATGCAAGAGAAGTTTTGAGTGGCACCTCCGAGTTGAACCTGCCACCTTCTGGTCATACCTTTTCATTTTACATTAGATGGTGATTTTTCTCTGAGGGAGCCACACTTTTTAAGCTTCAAAACAAACACACGCCCCTCATAGATGGTTTTCTCGGTCTTGGTCATACACTTAAGGTCACCGCAAGAAAAGAGCGGTAAGAATCTGAGAGCAAAAGGCAAAATGGTTTGTGTCGATTTAAGCAAGAGGGTAATAAGAGGAGGGGGGAAAAAATCAATAACAACATAAAATTGACTTAGTGCGTGTCATAAAACATAAGTAAGTGCTCTGAGATGGAGAAAACTGGAGTCTCAATTTAATCTGCGCAAAAGCTGCACTGTACAGATGAAGTGACATGAAGAGAGGGAGCGATGGAAAGGAGAGTGGGAGGGAGGTAAAAAAAAAAAGGAGGAGGGAGGACAGAGTTGCCCACAAGATAGAGAGAGAAGGATACAATAAAATCTAAAGGACAGACACTTAATTGTCATATTAAAGACTCTCTCCAGTGCTCGGCAGAGTGGAAGGTTAGCTCCCATTCATCATCTGGCTAACAGCCACTTGAACGAAATCACAATTAAAATCTGCTCAATATTGTCCCTGGGACGTTTTGCGAGCATTAATTTTTTCCCATTGATTCTCGACCCCCCATAAATCAGAAATGTTGCGGCGCATGTAATGGTTTATGGAGAAAGGATTATGGTGTTATGAAGCTAATGTAGCAGAACCGTCTCATTTAAACACAGCCTCCCTGGCCGTCTTACAGGGGACAGAGTTATTACACCATTACACAGCCTATCACAAACACAACACACTGACACTGTTTAAAAGCTGCATGTAATTGGACAATACAGTAGATTTATAACATTTATGATAATAATAGCAATGTGTTAAGGGACTTTGTTTATTGCCAGTGCTTAAAGCATAGGTGGTACTGCTGAGGATGTACATTAGAGAAAACTACTTAAAGGTTCAGTCCGCCCAAATTACAAAAAAATAAAAAAATAAAGTAAAGCAATACAAACAAAGTTATTATTGTTATTATTATTGTTATTATTATTATTCACTAGCCTTGGTATACCCAGCTCATAGTTTTGATTTTATGTCAATTCTTGATTTTACTTAAATTCTTATGATTTGTTTTTAATTTGGGTGAACTGACCCTTTAATTTCAATTTACACACTGTTCAATTTTGATCTTTTTTCAGCAAGGCTTCGGCTGCTTGTATTAGACAGGTACTGATTATTGTGTGCAATCACTGTAGTACTGCATGTTCCTAACACCATATATGTGTGAACTAGCTCTTATATGCAAAAAAGACAAAAAACAGTCAATGAAGTCAGACCTACATGTTGTGCTCTCTCCCCCACATTAACAGTAGATTATGTCCCATTCTGCCACCTTTTTTGTTTGTTTGTTTGTTTCATCGTGTTTGTTTGTCCTTGTACATCTTAAAGGGGCAGTTCACCCCCACATCAAAAAATACATACTTTTCCTCTTACCCGCAGTGCTGTTTATCAGTCTAGATTGTTTTGATGTCAGCTGCTGAGTGTGGGAGATGTTGGCCATACAGATGTCGGCCTTCTCTCCAATATAATGGAAGTGGGTGGCACTTGGATTGAGGTACTCAATGTGCCAAGAAAATACATTTAAAAACACAACAGCAATGTCTGTCTCCAGAAATCATGACTCGGTTACTCACAATAATCCACAGACCTTGTTGTGAACAGTTTCATGGAGGAACTATTTTCTTTGCACCAAACTACACCCACCAACTGTATCACCGCACAGACAGAAGCATGCATCCACTGCGAGTTCACCTAGCACCACTGAGCTAGCTGTACAGCTCACCTGAGAGGGACACCATTGATGACGACATCTTGTACATGCACAAGCCTGAGTAGTTCGATTATATTTGAAAGAAGGCAGGTGTCTCCACATCTCCAATACTCAACAGCTCACATCAAAACAATCTACATTGATGAATAGCACTACGAGTAAGAGGAAAAATATACATGTTTGGTTTTGGGGTGATCTGTCCCTTTAAGTATAAGATAATTTTGAAGAAAATGCTAGAAATGCATTTAACACATCAGTGTATTTAATTGTATTCATCGTTGTTTAAAGTGAAATATTTATCCATTGATCTGCAGAGCACCTGTTAAGAATGGGCTTTTATTTACAAATACTGATTTCAAAACTGCGGTTTTCACATCTATAAAATGTGAAACATTGTGGGACTGTGAGCAGAAAGTAGTTTACTGTACATGCCATAGACTCTACTTCCTCCTGTTCCATCATGGGAATTTTTCAGGGTATTATAGAGAAAAAATTCCCACTCCAAATACAGACACTCAAATAAAATGGCTGAGGGTGAATAAAGTGTGCAATACAGGACATCCAGAGTGATTCTGGACACAGCTATAGAGTTCACTGATATCATGTAATTCACAGCGTAGCTCCACCCAACTTACACCCAACAAGGGGTCCAGTCAGCCAGTATAACCGAAACCTCCGGTGTGGGTGTGCTGGGCTTTTAAAGGGTAAAGCTGGTGTTCATTTCAGCTGCAGATTAATAAATTCTAGTTATGTCACTTTTAAAGATAAGAGTCTCTGGCTGTGAAGTTGTGAAGCGAAGAAGGATTTGTGAATTCAATAGGAAGGGGATTTGTCAGTGTGCACTCACAGCTGAGGGACACATTACTGTTTTCTGATGGCTGGAGCCCAGCAGCTCAGTGATCCCAGCGATCCCAGCTCCGACTATCATAGCTCAATCTGTGAGGGGGAGAAGGAGGCCCAGTGCCCAAGCATCAAATCATCATCACATAAAATGGTCCTGACACCAGCTAAAAAGGGAGATGGATCATGTGGCTTTGTGGTGCCGAGGAAGTTTGTCCCTTGATAGAGCCCTTAACTCAAAGCTAGTACACCCCCACCCCGCCTCCTGCTCCCATCACCACCAGACATTCGTATATACGGTACAGACACACACACACAAACACACACGTGCACTGCCTGCTTCCCAACAGAGGTAATTCTCTCTCTTCAGGGTCAACAGCTTAACAAGGCCAAATCATAGCAAGCACCTCTTGGCTCAAGCATCCCACTTGGACTAGGTGTGTGTGAGAGTGTGTGTGTGTGTGTGCCTTTGTACATGGATGGGATAACTGTAGTGTAACTCTATACCATAACAATAGAAATGATATAATACAAGCAGCAGGGTGACTACCTCCTGTGGTATTTCAATATGAAGATGAAAAGCAGTAAGTCTTTTTGACAGCCCCTCGGCTTCCAGTGAGTACATGTAAAAATGATGAATGTAAAGAGAAATATCCATAAGTGCCATGGCCTGCAGTGTTTCCCATACATGGCTTTTACAGAGCCTGGCGACATGGTGAGGGCACTGTATGTGCACAGACATAACTGACAGCTTTACAGTGTGCATAAAACCACTCCGCAGAGACAAGCACATACGTATATTGGCCTGTGTCTCTGACTCTTAAGGAAACAGCCTAAGGAAGCTTCTGGTGGGATTAGCGTAGGCAGACATACTGTATTTTAAATTTAGCAGTTTCTTTGCAAACTCACAATTTATATACAGACTGTATCAGCATCTTATAAATATGATACATTGCTTCAGATTTAACCTCCCAACAGTATGTAAAATGTTGCATCTCAGCCAGGTGCACCATTAAAATGCTCAGTCTGTTCACATACACTGTTTGAGTGTAACTCCCATAGTTTGGAAGACTGCAATGAAGAGACCAATGTGCTGATGGGGTTAACGAAAGAAATATTCCGCATAAGGTTGCACATTCAGGACTTCCAAAACAGAGCTTACCTCCAGGAGACTGGTGTTCACAACTGTGTGGGTTGTGGGTCCATTCTGAATGGACCACAAGTGACTTGCGAGCATATCAACTTTGTAAAAAACACACATCATTTTTAAGTATAGTGAATTTCCATGAAGCGCTTTTATTTTGAAGTGCTGTTTCCTGCTGTGAGTTAGTGAATAATGAACAGCTACTTAAGAGAGACAGCAAACTAACTTGAGACATGGGCAAAGACAGGTATGTCGCTAAATATATGAGGCTGTGTGGACCTTAAACTAATGACTGAGGAGAAATCTGGACCCTGTGGGTGGACCAGTTGGGAACCACTGCTTTAAGGTATGTCATCACCATGTTTCTTTTTTACTAAACCTAACCAAAATAACTTAACTGGACTAAATCTAACCTATGTAACTTTACGTAAGATATGTAACTTATGTATGTAACGTCATTCAGGGGGCCTAATTCATTAGATATCATGCAAACTGTTGTACGTGTATTTTGGTGAGGTATGACATGAACAGTTGTATGAGAGTACAAGAATTCAGCAGTAATTAAAATCCACTATTGTACATAACATTGACGAGTGCCATTTTTTTTCGTCACGAGAACTTCCCTACTTGATACTTTAGGTACATTATGGTGATTTTAATAACACTCCTTACTTAAACACAATTGTGAATGTAGGACTCCCACTTACAACAGTAGAGAGTATTTTTGAATGTATTTATTTATTTAATGATTACTTTTACAGGGCCAAGTACAAAGCATACACTGAATGCCTTTAAATTTCACAAAACTAAGCAAGACAACATGTATAAAACAGTATAAAACACAGACAATAATTTGCAGTGTTGCTCAGTTGAAAACATGTTCCTCAACTGCAAACAGTGAGAAAGAAAATGCTCACGTAGAGCTATATAACTATATCACACCCATGACAACCAGCCTATGAGGTGAGCTACATAACTGACAACAGGTATCTTTGTTGGCACATGTAAATTAGGGAAAAAAAGAAGCTTAAAAAAGGAAGTGAGGAAGACCTACAAATTATTTTGGGGTTAACATCTGACTACATTTGTCTTGTTACTGTAAAACGGAAAGAACAGTTTCTACATCCAAGGAAGCTCCACCGACAAGAAACATTTATCTGATTAAAAAGAGACAGAAAGACAAAGTGCCTGATCTAAATAGTTACTGAACTAATGTAACACTTTGAAGGATGCTACTTGCATAACTGTTAAACAAAGAACACTGTCATAAGATGAAAGCAATGAGACCTCGGCGTCTTATTGGTGGGCTTGTTTCTCAAATTGAAACTGCGTTCGCTTCCTCTTGCAAAGCTTTTCTGCTCAATGTCTTTTTCTTTGGGTTAGTGGAAAAAGGAACATGTTTGAAGTTATTTTTCACTTCCAAAATGTCTCTGTCACTAAAAACCAAAACCTGTAATTAGGCAAAAAGCTGGCAATGTTGCTGTGGAGGTAAATGCTCTGCACTTGTTTTGCTTCCCAAAAATTTCACCTGAATTCAACCAAAATTAAACAGCAAAATTCAGCACAGTGGCCATTATGTTGCACAAAGTGTGAGGCAGTAATCGTTTAATGTTGTTCAAAAGCTACATATAGCAGCCTCAATGGAATCAAACAGATGCATCTATTGTTTCCTTCACTCTGACTTATCTCAGGACTGAGGAATAATGAGGAGCCTGAGGAAAACCTCAGGGGCTATGTAGGAAGCCCTTGTTGTACAACAGATAAACAAATCATTTGCTGTAATGTTATCTAAATAATGATATCACCATGAATAATGTTATTTGAAGGGCAATAAATGGCCGCTTGATAAGAAGACCGGGGATTTACAATGTCTGTGGGGACAAACATGATAGTAGTGAAATAAATGTAGTCCGAAGCACGGTGCTGTAATTCAATCTTTAGCTAAGATCTTTACGGTACAGCCGGGGCCTCCGCCGTCAGCTGCAGACTGCCATGGAGCGCCACATCTCCCAGATAAATTCTCATGACAGTCTGCGAAATGCTCCCATAACCAGTGACACTGGATGATTTCCCGCCTCTGACAAGCCCCAGTATTGAGTATGATAACACTTACTTTGTCTTCATCCTTGGCTGGAGTATAATATCAATCCGTTTGATGATCCAGCAAACCGAGTCGAGCACTTGTGTATCAATCTTCATACATCGCTGCCTAGTGTCTAACAAAGAGCCCAGAATGGGATCATTCAATCACTCCCGGGCTGTGCTGTGTTCGGTACACTCGGCCTTCTCTACAGCTCAAGTGTTTCACCCCCTGTCAGCATCTCTCCTATTTTTCATCCCCTTCTTTCCCCTGTCTCTTTCTTTTACTTGTGAGGGATAAAGACACAAATTACAGATGATCATAGAACTGCGTGCTCGTCATAACTAAATGTCACGTGGTCACATAGAATCTGGAAAACATACAAAGGCTGCATCTCTGCCTGTTCTCACTATCCAAGTCTCTCACCTTTCTCATGACCTGTCTTCACTTACCACCCATAAATCATTGCTTTACCCTCTAACCCTTCACCACTATGGCACCCTCAGTCTGGCCTTCAGTATCTGTATCGCCCCTTTATCTGAATATCAAAACTATTAGAGATATCTTCTTATACAATATTTTTCAGTTCTTTATTTTTTTAAACTCAGCTAAACATAATCAAACCGTGACCAACATCTTACAGCTTTAAAGTGTGTAGGATTTGGTGGCATCTAGCTGTATGGTTGCAAAACTAAAACTTCTCCCATGAGTACAGTAGCCAATGTGAAAACAAGCAAAGGTGTTTGTTTTGTCCTTTCTGGGTTACTGTGGAACAACACGGTGGACTCCATGGGAGAGGACCCTCTCTATATGTAGATATAAACTGGAAAACATAACAACTGTTAATTTCAGGTGAATACAAACTAATGAAAACATACATATGAATATTATATACCACCTCTACCAATGGATGCCCTTGAATCCTGTGCATTTGACTTTTAGCTTTCACCCTTGCCAAAAAATAATGCAATAGTTTGACATTTTACTGATACAGTAGTTACATGAAAAGGGTAATGTCACATTCCCTGTGTTTTTTTTAGTACTTTTGGACAGAACAAGAGTCCGTCTCCAGTCTTGATGGTAAGCTATGCTTCCCTGCTCCTCACTGTAGCTTCATAGTGACGATACAGATGTAACAGAGCCATCAATCCTCTCATAAAACTTTGGCAAAACAGCTACAAAGTGTGTCTCCCATTGTACCGGTCACGCTGATGTGCATGTGATTTCATTCACACCAAAATTGTGGGTCTAGGTGGGTCTTGCATTTCTGATCCACACTCGAGTCCAGTTGTCCTGGCTGTCTTTGTAGCTCTTGAAAGACGAATTATATAAATACGGGTAACAACTAATCTCCTCAAGCATCCATTAGGTTATCTTCTTCTTGGCAAACCAGCTAGAGGTGTATACATCACCAACCAGACTGAAGTTCGAAACAAGAGTTTATTTTGTAACTGGAGCATGCCCAGTCCACATGGTCACAAAGTTAAGGCCACATGCTTGCACAGGAGCCGTGAGGGTGGGCACAGACCCTTGCAGACATTGGTGGGTGACGACATTAATGATACCTGGAACGAAGCGCATCCTCACAGACACACGGAAAGAATGAAGATGGCTTTCAAGCGCATTTACACTATGGCAGAAAAACAGCGTGAACACACATCTTCTCTGTTCCTGTATATGTGGTGTGTTGCGACGGCTTGCTGCAGCACACTAGGTGAGCCAAGGGTGTGCCAAGAGTTCTGAAGTTCTGAATTTCAGAACTGCACAATAAAAATTAGCCTCATATCAGGACCAGACAAAAAACACATTTGCTTGGCAAAATAGCGTTCAGATGTAGCCCTCAGGGTTGATATAAAAATACTGTTTGAGTCTCTGAAATGTCAGTATAACAATATAATTCAACAGCTACACAAACTACTGCCTTCAAAATGGTGTATTTGATCTATTTTTGGAATAGAAATGTATTGGTGAAATACCGTATAATGTATAAATACTGTAGATACATGAGAATCCATAAACACATTAGCTACAGTATTCAGCTCTGCATAGCACTGAAACATACACTCTCTTTTGCCAAAAAAACATATATATGTATGTTGTATTTTACATTAGGTCATTTTGGCTGTACAATATAGACCTGACGTTACTTGGTATGTGTGTATATTATTATAAAAGTTACTGTCTGTAGCACACTGATTATTTCTGTGTATTAACGCTGACCATCTCCAGTAAATGTGGCTCTGCAGCAGGGTCTGGTGCACTGTGAAGACAACTATGAGGCTGTGCTCTCCCTGTGAAATATAGCTCAATCAATAGACACTCAGCAATCAACTTTTACTTGTCAGTTTTGATATATCCGATCATAGCTTTGGGTTGTTTTGCGATGTCTAATGTTCTGTGAAGATGGGCCTTTCATATTCTTTATTGTTTCTCTCTTTTTTTGCCCCCATCAACAAAAAAATGCGTTCACACTTTTGTGAAATAAAACATCAGAGGGAGAGAAGGGGGGTGGGTGGGGGGATAAGATGGGAGAGGGGGAGAGGTGGGGGAAACAATGAAATTTAACCCGTTTAAAACTGTATCATTTTCGGACCATACCTCAGGGCGCTGGGTGTTTATCGGCGGGACTGGAGAAGCAGAGATCACCGGACTGGTAATTGTTTCCTCTAAATCTGCTGAGCTCTGAGGAACACCAAGTGCAGTTTTTCATCAGACAGAGAATGAGAGGGTAAAAGGACAATACTAAGAAAAGCAAAAATGCTTTAGTCCATCATGTTGGTTTTTATCACTTCATCTAACAAGTGAGTAAGGCCACTAGCCTTCCACACAACATAATTATAAACACAGCTTTTGCCACTGCTATGTTCTCTGCAGAAAGGTTGATGTTGGGTTCTGCTGCTGCTGAGCGGCATACAGCATTATTCTTTGAATAAACCAGAAAGAAAAGGGGAAAGAAATACACAATAAATTGCATACGTACTTTAAATTTGATAGCAGCAGAAGGAGAATTGAAGTGTTTTGAAAAGCACCTTAGTGCTAACTTGATTTGACATTTTCCTATTGAGTCAAAGCTCAGCAATAGGCCTGATATCTCATTTAGCTGTAAAGTGATGTGCTCTCCACGCAGCCACAAAAAGACATCAGAAAGGCAAAGTACTGCCACTCTCCACTCGGACCAATTTGTCTCCATCACTCCAGTCATACAAACACTGAATGATTTAGCTAAAATTGTGCAGAGAATCTTATGGGGATTTTTTTTTCTCCCCACTTTATTTTCATTATACTTGCGAGTATGTTAGAGGTTTCGATTCTACGCGTGCGTTTGGCTTTGAAAGTCTCAGATTTAGTGCTGTGGTATTGGCTCATTTTTCATATCCATTGTTGGCTTGTCAGGGTGTCATAGCTGTTCCACAGAGCTGTTAGATCAGTCCAAATGTATAAATCATCCAGGATCTGACACACTCATTTAATTTGGGGGGCCCTGGTGCAGCAGCGGGCCTATTAATGAAAAATCCCTGCCCTGTTTGCTGAGTGGGAACATTCAGCCCTTTTTTATTTTATTTTTTATTAACATGGATATTCTGTATGATTTCCCTCAGTAACCTAGCTACCAAGCTGGCACTTTGTCATTTATCATCATATGTTATGTATGTCAATCTGTTGAATTCTTTCAGTCAGAAGTGCTTACGAAAATCACTTTGCATATTAAGAAAAAGGGGCAAACTCCGAGGGCGCTAGGTGAGCCAAACCTCTCACATTTCTCAGTGCAGCGGTGGTTCCAACCCCGGAGCCTGTGTTATTGTTTTCCATCTGTGAAATAAAGTAACAGGTACTTAATGTACCAAAAACAATTTGTACAGCAGTTCTTTTTCCCCATTGAAGGCGTGCATGGCTCGCTGAGGGCTCCCCTTATCTCAGCGAGGCTAATCCATTTTCACACTGCGCTCCGGCGCTCTCATTTTACAGCTGAGGAGCTCTCCGGCTCCACGCTGGGCCTGAAATGGGACCCTAGTCACTGTGGCCCCTTGGAGTTTGCGTAGGTAAGTGTGCAGAACAAATGCTGAAAAGTCTTTAAAAAGTTAAAGGGACTAGTTTGGCTTTTTTTCCTCCCCCTCTCTCTCTCTCCCTCCCTCTCTTTCCTCGGGTCCCACCTGATCACCTACATTTTTCCTGCATTTCACAGTGTGAGCTGCTGTGCTTCAGCGCTGTCACAGGAGAGTGTTTGTAATTGTAAGAGGATGCCGACAGTCACAAAAATGGTACATATCTGAGAGTTCTGTACTGGTGTGCACTAATGAAATATTTTATTTTTTGCTACTGTATGTGAAAAATTCACAGATGTTTTGATGATCTATTAAAACATACACAGCTTAAAACTGATGTAACAGATCCTTGTCAAGTCGATTTACTTGTGTAGACTGATACAAAGCCACTGTTTATAAAGAAATGTATTAATACCACATGTGTAAGCTGCAGTATGGGCACGTAACTGCGAGCAAGTGGGACTAATTGTGGTTTAAAATGATTACCACAAAACTTGATGGACCAGTGTTGCACATTAAAAAAAGCCATGATTAGAAAGGATAAAGGAAATAAATTACTCCTAAAATTACTTAAATATGATATGCTAGTTGGATCTCTTTGTGAAACTTCCTATTTCAAATTGAAAAAGACTGAGCAGTTCCTTTCTCAACATGAAACATACACATTTATTCCCTCAAAGTCAAAGAATGTGCATCTCACCAGACTGTGGCACAACAAAAAGCTGGCAGGTCTGTTGCTTGATAATGATATCTGGGTCCCACGGCTTCCACATGAATTACTATCTAATGGGGGCCCTTCTGGTGGTCTGGTATCATGGGTGCTTGATCCAAGTGCAGGTTGGAAGCCCTTCCTGGGGCGTCTTTGTTTGAGACAGTCAGCCAAGACTAACTGGGATCATCCTGGTTCAAAGGTGTGCGGGGAAACAGTCCAGGAGAATGAATTTGTCCTTTCAACACCAGTTTAAAAAAAGATGACAGTATTGGATAAAATAAAAAAAAAATAATATCCTGTTATTTAGAGTAAGATTTTTTGAAATACACAATTTAGGAAAATGCAAGTGTGAAGGGGTACAGGAAGTCAGAAGTGTGACTTTTCCACCACATCTGTACATGTTTGTTTTTGTTTTCCTTATTCTTACAACGCTCCCGACACCTGCTCACATATCACTGAAAAACTGTTTTGATTTACTTGCGAGTCGTGCTCCTAACCCTGCGCTATCCCATCATGCCAAGTCATTTAAGGCATCTGTGGCCTCTCTGGCCCAGCCTCTGCAGCCCCATCAACCCCCCGCCGCGGCCCACAACAGCGCATGCCCACTTGGCTGGGCCAGTCGGGAGGGCAGCCGGGCCAGGACTCCCAGGACTCCCAAGCATCCAGAGCAGCTGGAAGTCCCATCTTCCCATCCTGCTTCTCAGCAAAACAATCAAAACACAGAAAATCTATAATAAATCAGTCTCAGGCTCTATCTGAGAAAAGAAAAAAAAGGGGGCCCAGTCAAGGAAATTGCTGTTTGAAAACTGAAAACAATGAATTTTCTTTAGCAGTTTGAAGAAAGCAGGTTAGACAAATGGCTTTGAGATGGCAAAGTTTTAATCCCCATAACAGCCTGAACACCCTTGGTGGGTACAATGATGAAATCCTACTGTAATAGTTTCTCTCAATATCCCTTAATAATTAAGATTAAAAAAAAAAAAACAGTGTCATGAATTAAGAGCCCCTTAATATCAAATGGCAACCTACAGGGCTGAAAAATGAAGCCAATGCAGAATAGCCAAAAACTGCAGTTCCTCCAATGGCCACTTGAGGCTGGCTCCAAAAGCGTGTCAATCCCCATAGATACCCATGTTAAAATACCCGACTTTATAGCAGAAATATAAATGTTTACAGCCTGGTCTCTATAGCTTATTCCCTCCATCGATGACAACTGCACGGGGAGTGAATTTTTATTTAACTCACCCATATAAATTTATCCCAATATTGGTACCTCGGGTCACTTCTGGCCCCAAAAATCCAAGATGGAACCAGCCACAATGCCAAACTTAAGGCTTCAAAATGGGAGTTTACAAACCAATAAGTGACGTCACAGAGGCCAAATCCATTGGTGTAGTGGTAGTTGATGAGGTGGGTGTTCTACTAGGTAGATGTGCATGTTACAGAGGAGGAAGTGGGTATACTATCCTATATTTTCCAACGACTTCTGGCTGATAGGTGTGTATACTGTAAGCAGCCAAAAAAAAAGAGGTGCATACACCCTCCACTACACCACTGGCTACATGCTTCATTTTTTATACAGTCTATGCTTACTATCTGCTGTTCACCATGCCTGAGTTCTGCAATTTATATAAAGGCAGAGCTGAGGTAATGTGATTACCTCTGGGTTGTGCATTTGCAATTGTGCATAAGTGAATGCACAAGTCTGCTGATGTGATTCACAGTTCAAACTTACTTAGCCTCATTGAGTTAACCCCTCTAACCTAAACAACTGTAATGGAGAGCATGAAAAATCCCCCTCTCTTTCTCTTTCTCCTCTCGCACCCCCCAAGCACACACACACACACACACACACACACACACACACACACACACACACAC
>JAPZEB010000025.1:21622995-21636662 GCA_029783705.1 Chaetodon striatus | reverse complement strand
TATTGAAAAAAGTCATAAAGACTGAGACTGAACTTAATCTTAAAAAAATAGGACTGACATTGAACTTTTATACCATATAGCACTATTAACCATTTCCACAGCAGAATATATTTTGTATGTCTCTGTCCTGTCTTGTTGTATTTAACGCACCGCACATTGGAAAAATGTCTATAACTTTCTCTTTCCAAATTTGTGCGACTTTTTATGTAAAGGCCCTGATACACCAAGCTGACAGTTGGCCGTTGGTCAAAGTTGGGTCAATGATTAGTGTCTGCCGCCCTCGTTGGCACGGTGTATGCCGCACTGTTGGCCCTCGTTAGCGCTAGTTAGCCTTTTTTCCACTGATTCAGCGCGTTGAATCAGTATCAGCACAGGGGAGCCCATCGGCGAATGAAATTTCCCTGATTGGCAGTTCAGCTCAGCACACAAGAAGAGAAACGGAAGTGAGGAATGTAAACAAAGAGCTAAAGTCGAGAAGGAATGACGTCGAAACAAACTTGTTATATGAGGTAAGATTGTTTTTCTTTAGCCATTGAGCCCTTAAACTGAAATGTTTCGTGATGGTTTGTGTCATTGTTCACTGGCGGACTGTAAATGTATTTTGTTCTTTCAACATTGAATTGTGTCATTAATATGCTAACTGGCTAACTAGCATCAAGACAGTTTCCAGATTTTGCTTTTTGAATGACAGTTCCAGACAACCACCATCTGCTGGTATAAAGGGGTATGTCCTCTCACGCAGGTGCAGAACATACACACTTGGTGGCCGTTAGATTGGTGCATTCATGTGCAATTCTTCTTGATACACAAAAAAAAACACTTTTAATCTTTGAGCTTGTAGAAAGATATCAAGTATTTTTAAGTCAGAAGGTTCAAGTCCAAGTGAAGTCACGAGTCATTGGTGCTAAAGCCCAGATTTTGATTGTGCCAAGTTGAGTCTAAAGCCATTAAAGTTGTGACCCGAGTCTGACTTGAGTCCAAGTCATGTGACTCTAGTCAACACCAAAAGTGAAAAGTATGCATGCATTATATAATTATCCAGTAATCACTGGTATGTGACTGCTAATTTTTTGCTCCTCTGTGCTGAGTATTATTCCTGCCAAGTTAAGCACAGCTACAAGTTTGAGAACACATAATATGTAGTCTTACAGAAGCATTATTATGGGCACTTAGGTTGCTTGGACCCATATGAATGTAGACAGTGAGACAATAAATGTAAAATGTGCCAACTTCGCTTAGTTTACTGTACGCTGACGGTTTGCCAAGTGTCAACTTTCTCTTAAACTTGAAAATCTTATGAAAACAGTGTTAGTTTCCTTATGACAGTTTGTCAGAGCACATGCAGAAGAGCTGTCATTACCAAACCTGTCACAACTGTTTAGCCCTGTTCATGATTTTTCTTTCTGATGCCAGGAAGTCATCTCTTAATGTCTAAAGAAAATAACATGTCTTGGACAAGTTACAGCCAAGTATTCATCCATATTTAGTCTGTTTATCATACAAAGTCTAATTTTACAAGTTTCATTCCTGTGGATCAGATGACTAAAATAGTCATTTAAAGACATTTGTAGTTCATTAAATTGTTCCATGAACACCAAATACGACCAGAAATGTTCATCTTAATGTGTCATTAACTCTGGCATTTTTTTCCAAAAATCTGCCAGATGGGCCAACTCAATCCATATGTTTCTCATGCAAATCAATGCCACACAAGAAATGTATGAAAAGCTGCATTAAAAACCAGGAATGGGCAACTTACTTGTCTCAAAATAGTGACTATAGATGTAAATAGTTAAAACATTTAATAACATTTTGATAAGATAAAAGTGATTTTTTTTTTTTTTTTTTTTGCTGGGTGGTTTATAAGAACTACTTACAGTTCAATTCCCTCAACTCATAACAGCAAAGTGAGGATGTTATGTGATCACTCTGCAGGATCTAATATCCACTCTTCCTTCCCTAATGTCAAACATAAAGAAATAAATATATAACTGTAATAAATAAATAACACACATAATGAAAGGAATATGCGAATGTGTTGATGGATTATCTGAAACTCAAGGCATGGGCGGAGAGTGCCCGAGCATAGCCGGTGGAAAGGATCAGTGCTCGTATAATTATGACCCATACGCAGAGCATAATTAATCTCGCCTGCATCATTAGGAAACACGAGTCCAGCCATGTCATTAAAGTGCTTTTAGTCGTCCTACTGTCCTCCCTTTGCCCCGATGCACTCTCTGTTTTACCAGCCCACTGCTGGTCATTTACAGAAAGAGCACTCATCTACGCGGCGGCACGACTCCTCACATATTGTCTTTATGTCCAATCATGGTTAATAATGAAGAGCTTTAGAAGGAAGGAAATGAATGAATTAAAGTCTGGGGAAAATATGGAGTCAGGTTTGACAGTGATAAAAGATTTCTCTCAAGTTGAACTAGGGCTATTTTATGATTTGATGAACAGTATCAGTCGACAATCTGATTTAAACTCTCCACGACTTTTTGAAGTGTAGGGGAAAAAAAGTCAGAGTTTATTTCGAGCTGCAGACTTACTGTTTCAGTGGAAACTCAAAAGTCCACATCTCAACATTTCGTGTTATTTCATGTACCAAATATGAAAAGAAACCAGGGATAAATGAAACATAATTAGCACTGCTTCCTTTGTGGCTTCCAAGTCAACTATTAGTAGAGTCATATTATTTACTAAAGTGCTAATACTATTCTCTCATGTCCATTAACAAAGTGAGGTATGTGTATAGGTAAGTGGATCCAATTGGCTAAGAGCTTGTGGTTTCAGCAGAGAGTGCTTTTAAGTCTGCACACTCCAAAGTATTGGACGAGGGGTCAGGTTCAAATTAATTAAAGGGCTATAAATGAAAGAGCCCGCTAATGACTGCAATCTTACCTACCCAATATTTAATATTTCATCATTAAACAGTAAAATGACCCGATATGATCCTAATACAGTCCCAATTATGCAGCATTGATCAAAGTGACCTTTTCATACCGAGGAGTGGAGAAAAATCAATCCAGCACCTCCTCCTCTTTTTTTTCATTCTGCCTTACTATTCCCTGCATACTAAAGTTCCACTGGCTATACTTACAAACGTCTATATAATATATACCAAGCAAAACGCTGCTTCTCACATCAACTGACCCCAGCACAGAAAGCAATCTCTCCATGCCCATACGTCTAATTCTTTTGTTCACAAGCATGTTGTATTTCTCTTTGTGTTTGTTTGTTTTTGCACCCCCCCTACACCCCACCCCTTCACCCCTCCACCCCCGTCCTCCCCACTCCTCGGCTCGCCTTGTCTGCTGCCAGACACCCAGCCATGTTAAATCCCAGAAGCCGAGACAGGTGACGAAAACGGGGCCAGACTTCTCTGCCCATCAGTCGAGGCGCCGGGCTAGGAGCCATCATAATGGCTAATTCCTCCCCGCCTGGCCCAGGGAGCAGGAAAAGAAGCGAGACGGGAAAAGTGAAATCGGTACAATGCCTAAACACATTTCGCTGCAGGATCTGTCTTGATTTGGTGTACTGCTTGACACTCTCCATTTTCTGTTTGACTGGTAACTGCTGATGTGCTTTTTCCCTTGTCAACTCACCATGAAACAAGTTCAATGTATTTCTAAAGATTGCCAAGTTTGGCTGCTGTTTAGCTCAAGAACAATGGACCAGATCTACTTGATTAAAGTTTCAATGACTAAAAAGACATTCCTCTAAGAAAAACATTTTTATGTACAGTCTGCAAGAAAACATGTCCGCATGAGTGAGAGGACATCATGCTCTTAACAAGGTTTACAGTGTATAAGAAGCCAAAGGCATAGATCTGGTTTTAACTTTGACAGGGACATTTTGCCAGACATCTTGTGTATGTGTGCACTTGCTCTAAAACTCTTTTTCATTTCCTTTTGCTCACTAATATGCAATACACTTACATCACTCTTTAAAACATTTACTTCACTCACTATGCATTTGCTTGGATAACTTGCCTAAAAATGGACTTGCATCATACATTTTTTTCCCCCTCTGATTTTACAGATTTTCAAAATAAATGTTCCAAGAAAATAAATTAATCTGTGGGTAATGTGCTCCTCTGTTTGGACCAACTATCTGTTGTTCACCTGACATTCCCTATCTCTGTATTTTAAGCAGCTTATGAAGTTAAAGCCACAGATTTCACCTTAACATCAGAGCTCACCTGAAAGTGTCTCTGTGGTCAGGCTGCTGCTGTTAACAGGATTTATAACCTAAAAGAAAAGTGTATCCACAAGCAAACTAATGAACTGAACAAACTTTTACCTAAATGTCCATAATATAGTGGCCTATAAAAATATAACCTAGTTCCTGATTAACTCCTGAAAAAAAGAAGAGGGATATGGATGGTGTTAGTTCAATAACTATTAATGCTACATGTTACGTCACAGATAATATATGTGTGGATTAATCATAAAACAGCTGTTACTTCCTTAAACTTCATTTAAAAAAGGGCATGATGTCCTCTCCTGCTCTAAATTTCCTGTTAAGTTATTTTATAAAATTACATGTTTAAGCAAAGATTGCAAATTAAGCAACACCTGCCACCTGAAATTTAAACATATCTGGCATTAGTTATACAGAGCAAAGTTGTTTTCCATTCTGTAATGTTTATAATGTTTAAACTATAATACTAATAGCTTCAAACTGCCTAACACACGCAGCTAGCCCACAGAGTGTATTACAGTGCTCTTTCATATTTCATTATATTAGCTCACTTTTGCAGAGAGCACACAAATCTGGCCACCCTGCATGGATCTTAGCAGTAGCGGCTACCCTTATTTAGCAATGCACTGAAAATAAATGACAATGTAGAGCGCAAGATGTCTATAATCTCAACATGAAAACAAAAACTGTAACCACTCATCTTATCCCTGCTGAATTAATCAGCCAAATGTGAGACGAGTCATAAACTAATCTCCCACATCCTTGTTCACCGCCGCGCTTATGAATCAGGCTGCTTATGAACAGGCTTATGAATCATAGCCTGTTAAAACTGTATGGGCTTTGGCAGAAAGGTAAAAGATTACTTTTATTCTTTATGACTTGCCTGAGGAACAGCAGCTTATAATCCACTAAGCACATCTTAATCAATGTTCCCCTCTGCCACGCCACGGCCTGTAAGGAGCAAAACAGAACATGATGGATATAATCTGTGTAAAACCTCTCTCCCTGGAGCAGATTAATTATGATCTTTGTAAGTCATAAACACATCCTTTTAATTATTGATGGCTAACCCTTTGAAATGAAATTGAAATTAAATCTGTCTGATTTACAGTGGCAGCGTTATGAGCTGCCTTGCTCTCGGCTGCTTTATATAGACCACGGAGGTAAGTCAGCAATTGCATAAAACATTTCATTGGCTAAATGGAGGGATCATACGCTCACATCAGAATTAGTTCGTTTTCATTGGTGCGAATTGCAGGGTTTCAAGGTGAGCAGGTTGATGGGAAGTGTGTGTGTTTATGTGTGTATGTGTTTGCAGGGGGAGGGACCCCTGGTCTGCCATGACAGCTCTGCTTGAATCAAGTGTGGCACCCTCATATGAGTGAAAATAATGGAATCCTATATGTCTTTGGGCATGTCAGCGGTTCACAGTGGGCCCAAATGGAAAGTGACGGCTGGTCGCAGCTGAGGAGGGGGACAGCGATGCTGAAATGGGAATCAGGCCACCACGAGGCCATCGCTGTGGCTGACCTGCAGTCAGGCAGAGCCGGGACTCACTGTCATCAAACATCAAGCAGCTTAAAACCTCTGGTCTCTCATTTTCTGTCTTTGTTTACCTGTCTGTTTATGGAACATAACTGAAAAGGAAATAGAGATATAGAAGAGTTCACATGTGATTTTACTATGACACAAGTGTTATAAAACATACTATTGTAAATACCATTAAAGGGACAGTTCCCCTTAATTACAGAAGAAAAAAAATCTCACTTGAAACATAATTAGCTACATTTATAGCTACTGCACATAAGTTCAGTTCTGAGGTACATACATTTTAAAGGGGAATTTTTTAAACTTTTTATTCTACTACATTTATTTACTAGCTACTTTGCAGGTTAAGATTTCACATATAAAACATTTTATCGGAATCAAAATCAGAATACTTATTCCACTACTGTGATTTTGAGAAGTTCATCACCAAGATTTCACCCTCCACTGTGACACAACTGAGCTAAAGAGAATCTTAGAGAGAAAGAGATGTTTTGAAGTGGGATTGTCTGGGGTACTTATTCATAGTCAGTGCAATACATATAGTTGATGTGAGTCTGGAGTTTGGAGAAGCAGGCTAGAGTACCGACATAAAGGCTAAGCAATGTATTGCTGTGAATGGGGGTCAGCAACAAAATGTACTTTAGCCACCTAAACAAAAGTCCCGCCTAAAATATCCGTATCAGTTTAAATAAACGTCATATCGAGAGTAATTTCACTGTTTTACCTTTCTGTCAGACTGCCCGTTCCAATGGGGCCTTCCGTTCCATTAACAGCCTTAGTTCCCATCTATGCTCTTGTCAAAGCCACCAGACTCCATTGACAAAAACAATAATTTTAGCATGTTGAGCTTGGAAGAGAGTGATATAACAACTTCATTTTCTAGTTGGAAATCGTTGTCTGATGGCAAAGTGAAGCGGTGAAAATATTCTATAAATAGCATACACTTAGGCTGATATAGATTTTTTGGGGCGGGGCTTTTTTTGGGTGATTGCTGACTCCATCCACAGCAGTAGATTGCTTAGCTTCATTGTCAAATTCCAGCCTGTATCTCCACACTGGGGCTTTGCCGACTGAAAACTACTGTATGTAGTTCTATTGTCTATGAATAGGTACCCCAGACAATCCCACTTCAAAAAATCTCAGCTATTCCTTTAAATAATTACATTTTCAAAAATTAAGTAGTAATATCCCTTTCCAGAAAGTTCCAAAAATAGAAAACAAAACAAAATACCTGCATGGCTAGATTCCTCTTGAGGTAAGGGGAAAATGTTTTATGTTGTTGTCTATTTGGCTGAACTGGCCCTTTAAACTAATGGTGTTAACGTTACATGTGTCATTTAATGATCACATTTCTGTTTTTTGGAAAAAAGATATGGTATGAATTCATGACATGTACTAAATTTACTATATAGTGAACCAAATTTAAGTTTGGACTGGACTTAATGAGCATGTAATGCGCAATGAGCTGGATTATAGAAAGACGCAAACACACACACACACACACACACACACACACACTGTGACATCTCTATTTCATCCTCGGGCCTTATTTACAAAACCGCCAAAAATATAATTAGAAACCTCCAGCCTGAGATAAGAGGCAGTGGTGTATGGGTGATTTAAAGCGTCGTAGGAGTTTCTTGAGTTTGTGGCTGAGGGCAACATGCTCGAGTAAGTATGGGGGTCGGCTAACCTGGAACCACTTACAACAGAGGATGTCCTTTTTCTTTCCTATCACCGGTTTCCTTCCACTGTACTGTAACACACGTTAAAAAACAACAACACCTCCCTCCTCCCCCCTACACACACTCCCCTTAAAACAGTGATCCCCCAATCTGCTTTCACATGACTGAGCCATTATCCCCTCCCACCCCCCCAGCACCACGCATCCTAATCAAAGATACAGAGATGAAAAGGCTTTATTAATAAAAGTTTCCCTTCAGGAAGATGGGAACTAAATGATTGCTCAAATGTGCCCAATTTGAGGCAGATCTGCTGGCAGACTGGGCATCTGGACTGGGCGGGGCCAGCAGGAAACTCTTACATCTGGAAGCTGTTTACTCGGCAGAAATTAAGAGACGCACCACGCACAGATATACCACCCGCAGTCACTAACTTGGAGTGTAAGTGAGTGTGTGTCTGCGTAAGTAACACATGTTTTTTTTTTTTTTTTCCTTTTTCCTACCCATTTTTTAGTGTTTGTCTTTCCTATATTGCTCATTTTTATAACAAAACTGTATGCTTTTATTGTGTCTCCAGTATGAAGGAGGAGCTGTATCTTTGTGTGAATATCAGTCATGTAGCGGAAGCACTTCTTAGCTTCCAGATGTAGTGCACAATACTCTAGCTTCAGCTAGTTTAATGGATGCAAAGTGAAACAGATGCAGCTGTGATGCTTCATAAAAATCCATTTGTGCACAACAAGCCATTACACTTCTGCAACAGCGAAGGACATCCAAAAAAACACTTTACAGAAGATGTAGAATCTGTGCCTGTACAGCACAGCAGTGTTTTTTCTTTTTTTTCTCATACTACTTTTCTGCTGCTCAGAGGCTTTTATTTGGTTGCTGTGGTGATGGAGGAATGTCACATTAGTCTGTGATTATCTCTATGAGGTCTGCATTCGGTTTCCTCCAACTTGAGTAATTGCATTTTTCGTCCTGCTTCTTCTTTTTTTTTTTTCCTTTTTTAATCAAACTCACAAACAATAAGCGGGCAGGCGTTGACAGAAAGTCAATGCGGCTCGGACAGCCGTTTGGTCTGAGAAGAAGGCCCGACACCGACGCCTTTTATGCTGGGGATGACGAGGCCAAGTGGGCCCCATCACATGGCCGCCAGGTTAAACAAAAAGCCTCTGAGCGATCGGCCTCGGAGGGCTGAAGCGAAATCCAGTGCAGCGGCGCAGACAGCCACCACTGTGCAATTCTAGTCGTCAGACAAAAGACTGATGCTATCTAATAAAGAGGGCTGCATCCATCTCAAGCACACAAACATCAGGGACAACACAGAGAGGCAGAAGGAGGAAGAGAATGGGTGTGTGTAAGGAGAGGCAGGCGTGACAGTTGTTGACTCTCTGGCACCATAAATAGTAGCTGTGGTCTGTCAATGAGAAATGAACTAAATAAATGAAGACTAGGATAGTGGATTGAAGACGCAGTGCAATAACATGAGGTCATTCTAGAAGTCATTGGGGTTCAAAATAAGGCCTGGGGACTCTGAGTTGCCCTCAAGGATTCCACAGTAAAATTAGTAAGTGACATTAACTTCATGCTAAATCAATCCACTATTATAGTGGATTATAGTATTATATATACACTATTATAGTGTATATAGTGTAAATTATAGAATGTATAACAACTTCAGGGTTAAGTTTGACCACTATTATCTCCTAGTGTAGCCAGCTATGAACCGTGTTTTATATGAAATTAACAAAACCTTTCAGATGTGCAAGCAGAATGGCTCGATGGATGGAAATGTTGGTTTGTCAGTCCGTCAGTCACTTGAAATATCACAACAACTGTTTGATGCATTGCCATGACATTTTGTACAAACATTTATGGTCCTTGGATGATCCTTGTGACTTTTGTGACTTTTTATCCTGGGCCAATATCGGGATAAAATGCCAATTTGTCCAATACTTTTGTCTTTAAGTGCAAACTAGCAAATGTTAGCATGCTAACACACTTTATCAAGAAGTACGTCATGTTAAAAGGACAAAATATGTCACATACAAGTGTTTTCTGCCGTGGCGCCCAGGTATCGTCAAGACATCAATTCTCGGGGGTGAACTCACAAAGGGACTGCATGGGTTTTAGGACCTTAAACCTGCACAAAAAAAAGACAAAAAGAAATTATGTTAATCTTAAAGCACCCACACAGGGCAAAATGCACCCCCAACTGGGCTGCCGAGTAAACAGCATCTCAGTGCTCCTGTGCTTTCTGCACGTATTTAAACTCTGTAGTATACATTTGGCGCAAAATCAGCCCCTTTCTATGCAAATGAGCCTCACTGCAAAAACAGTCCAATTCACAAAGATCAGCGCTAATACCTACACACACTTATGATGAAATCATGAGCATCTTCAGGAGCTGGTGGTAACTGAAACGCAGGGGTTTCATGCTCAAACTTTCCAGTGATCATGGGATCTTCTTCTCTCTGCCATCGCTTTGCCTACTGGGTTCTTAGCACAAAGACAACATTTATTCTTTGCCAAACACATAATTGCAATCAGATGCAAAAAACACAAATTGTGCTGTATTATCGTTAGTGTATTATCTTTTGTGAATCTCAAATGAATCCTCTAATTTTTCTGACATCGCTATGGTTAAGGTTTGGTGGTTCAGGCACAATCATGACTTGGTTAAGGACACGGATAGATCATGGTTTAGCTTAGAATTATGACTTTGTCATCATGGTTTCAATGATAACCATGTGGTTAAGGTGAGGAAATGGGCGGTAATGGTTAAAAGGAACCAATGTTGACTGTTGGTAGGAAGCAGAAAATGAAAAACTGTCTCCAAAATCCCAATTTTTTTGACCCACCCATTCAATCTAACCTCCCTCTGCAGCTCTATAGTTTAGTCACCCAACTTCCTGCTGTACTGAAACAACTGATAATGTAGTGCTTTTCTGGGGAGGACAGTATTCACTTAACTCAGAAAGTGAACGTCATAAACATTATACCTAGTTGGCATCAACGTGTTAGCATGGCAACTTTAGCATTTAGCTCAGAGTGTCACTGTGCCTAAGTACAGCCTCACAGAGCTGCTAGCACAGCTGTTTAGTTTTACATCAAAAATCAGAAAATGTCACCAAATCACATGCAACAGCAAAATATGTGTCAGTATGAGAGTCTGTGAGATGACAGTATTATTCAATACAGCTAGTCAGTAAGATGTCACGCTTATTAATGATACGTATGATCAAGATGTGACATGTGCAGATAGCAGACACTTGCATGGTGATTAGGGGTGAAAAGGTGCAGACAAGACTGGAAGAGGATGAGACATGACTGCCTTTAAAATTGAATACTTGGTGAGAGTGCACTTTCATGGAAACGCAAGGCTCATGTCAGCCTGCGTGCGATCACCGCTAACATATGCATGACAGCGGCCGCGCTGAGATGTTTGCTAATTTCCCCCCATTTTTAAAATTCCATTTTATTTGTACTCATTGATTTTGTGTGAGGATGGGAATAGCCGGCCATCAGAGCTCCACGAATAAAATGCTGGCACTGACCTGTGCATAGATAATTCGCCATGAAAGACAATCAATAAATAACAAACACTCCCTAATCAGCCAAGGAGCTGACAGAATGACATTCCATTATCCCCATCTGGCCCAGTGCAGTCAGAACAGCCAAACCTCAGAGGGCCAGGTTTCCCCCAGCACACACTTTCTTACCAAAGCCTGTCCAGGCCCTGATGTCACATCACAGCACACACACACAAACAGACAAATAATTGCCTTGCAGACACAATGTGTCACTGCTAGCGCCCCTACCAAAACCATCTCATAAAATGTTGTAAAATGAGCACGTACTCGGAAATGCAGATTACACGTTATAGAGACCAATTATGTGAGCATTATGCTCCTCCACAACAAACAGATTTATGTGACAGTTGGACATAACAAACATCCCCTTGTGTGTTACATTAAAAGGGGAGCTAAGTTGAAGTAAGTAAACAGCTTTGGAGCAACAGGAGATAGGCGGCACACAGTTTCTGTTTTGTTCATTGTATTCTGATCAGGCTACGTGAGATTTTGCTTGGGGTAGGTGCGTTATTAATGAGGGGATTGTGGATTTCTTCCAGGTGCTCTGGTTTTTCTCCAACTCCAAAATATTTGCCTTTTAGATAATAGGTGTTTGGTTTAAAGAATGCTCCTATCATTGCATTTGACCAAGGCAATGACCTCAGAACTTCAATTAGTTTGCAGGCGATTGGATCAGCCCTTAACCAAGCAGGAGATCATTGGCAAGTGTTCTCACTTTCAGATACATTAAAACACAACAGTCTCTCATACCTCAACGACAAAATAGGGCGATTTCCACTGACTTCCCAAATGACTTATATGACCAGAACCAAACCAGCTTTAAACACTTCCTTAACGTCATGAAACAGTCGCAGTTCCACTCAAGACCTATCTGGTTAGGTTTAGTCAACAAAAGTGCAAGGTTAGATTTGGGAAAAACATCATGATTTGGCATTAAATATGCACTTTTGTCACTATGTGCATCACTAGCATAGCATGCTAGACATACGAGCATACTAGGCTATGTTTTAAAGAAATCAGTGTTGACGCGAAAGGCTATCTCCTGTGTTTGTTTGACCCATCCCATCCACCCAACAGGGGCTTCTTTGATATTTGTACAATTTTACATGGACTTTGTTGCTTTTTATGCTACTTCACATCACTTCCTACTTTGCTGCTGTAATAACTACTATGACCACTTGAGGGCAACGCCTTACATTAAACTAAGGTATGGGTTGTAATGAGTGACTCGACCTATGTGGTCGTGAAATCGGTGAAAGTGGACTGTTAGAACAAGCCCTTCCTTCCAACAGTATTGGTCATTAGTTCAAATGCTTTAAACAAGCTTTTTCTTTACTGAAAAGCAACCTCCTGTGGATGCGTGAATTAAACTTTGCACAAATATGTATTAAGGAATGTATTAAGAATAAGTATTAGACAAGTACGTGGGATCATAACTTGATCAGACTGAATTTGATTTGGATCTGGCACAACTCCAGTCCCAGGTCAACAATTACAAAAAATCGAGTGCAGTGGATAAAGGACCTTTAATTCAGATAATGTCTGTTCTCTCAGAAGCAAAGGCGGAAGGAGTGTGACGTCGCTACAGCTCTTTAGACTGTGGTTTGCATCCTGCCTCTTACCAGCAGTCAAAGATGTTTTCTCTCAGCCATGACCACAGTCTTTTCCTAACCTTTTCCAAGTTTTAGTTTCCTAATCCTACCCAAACCTACTGCGGTGGCGGCTCAGAGGGCTCACCCCAGTAGTTTCTGTGATGATCAGATCTGTATGTATGTGGATTTAGCTATCCACCATCTGAGGCCATGCAGTTGTTGAACCAACCCAATCACCAGCTGTGGGGCACACTACATCCTGCATTGGCCCCGAACATTGGCACCGGACGTGTTTTGTGTGGTGTGTGGTGTGGAATTGTCCGATACGAACGCAATTCCATGGATACTGGGCTAAGTATAACCAAAAGTTAATCTGCAGTTCACAGACACAGCAAGTTGACTGTTACTTCAAACAAAAAAAAATACAGTCCTGCTCATTGTCGTCATAATCTAAACCACTTCCTATACTGTAGCTCCCCAGTCCCCACTTAGCACACATCACTTGGGTGAGTCATGCAAATGAGGGGTTGTCTTCAAATGCTCCTCAGACCGCAGCTACCTCTGATTTATCAGTCTGCAGCATGGAGTTTGAAGTGGTGTGAGAGTTTTATGATCTTACATGGAAAGTTTTGTAGGATCATTTCCAGAGAACATTATGCTCTCTTCTGGGGATAACTGTATGAGTGTGGGCCATTGTCTATATAAGTCCAAGTATTGGTAGAAATAAGAAGAATATATTCAACCAAAATGGGAATAAAGCTCAAAAAACATCACCAGGACCTGTTTTTGCAAAAGTAGTATATATGTTGTTTAATTTGGTGATAGATTTTGTGCTATAGCAATCATTGCTCTTTTTTTTTTTAATTACACCAAACAAACCCTGTTTTGTTGCTGTCGGAAAAATAAATGCATTTTCAGCGTGGGTTTTTCCTGGCCTAATTGACAGTGGATGTTTAGAACAGCAGAATAAAACGCTTTCATGAACTGACGTCTGTACATTTGCGTGTGTGTGTGTGTGTGTGTGTGTGTATTTGCCAACGAGGGTC
>JAPZEB010000025.1:21591785-21604576 GCA_029783705.1 Chaetodon striatus | reverse complement strand
GCTGACAAGGCAAGGAGTAGCTCCTGGCCTATTACTGTATGTTTGATGGCATTTGCACCACTTTGTCCAGATGTTTCCTGTCTTATATTCAGGTGTTACCATACCACAGTGTTATTCCAAAGTTGAGGATGCTCTCAATGCCAGCCTGATAAAATTGCATCATATCTCAAGTATTTTTTTTTCTCTTTCTCATAATTTGTAATATAAATACATTGAAAACATGAAAAAACAAAATCTTGGCACTGGGAACACATTTAATTAGCCACTGTGACGTAAGGGAACAGGAAGATAGGTGCTGTGCATACTTGAATTGTTTCTTGCATGTCAACCAATGGGTGCATTTTTCCGCAATTCATGTTTTGAACAGCAACTGTTTACAAAACACACAAATGCTCTTGGATTCACCCCCATTACTGAACTGAAAATTCCTCCTCTGATCATCCCTCATCATATCCGACCACCCAGGGCATTAAAATGACAGAGTGTTAATTAATCCATCATGCTGGTTAATTGAAATGATGTATGATAGTCATTTGTTTTCTTTGATCCCTGAGCTATTAGCGCTGTGTAACTGTATGACTAATTAGTATGAGAACACTTCTGAAATAATTGGGTATAATTAATCTGTCAGTAGCGTGGAAAAATGACTGTGTCTGACAGTTATGACAAATAGCAGCGATGATATAATTATGTAATGATCAAGACCGTTCAGGCTAACGAACCCCCGCGTCTTGGATGTGGTGTAAATCCAGTTTGTTCTGGTTTATTTGTTTCTCGTTCTGCTGCTTATACATTTTCATTACCTTTTTTTCTGCCACCCAGGCTTTTTTTTTTTTTTTTTTTTTTGTTCGACTGTGTGTATTGGATGAGCAGCTGAAATGATGCTATCTGACTCTCTTCTTGTTCTTTTTCAATGGTTTCTATGGTAACGGTGTCAAGTGATTGAGGTCGGGGGTCAAACTGACCAATAGTGAGTAAATTACATTTCTCTGAATGATTCCCCCTGAGCTGCTATTGAAATCGAGCTCCAGCCCTCTGATGGATACATCTTGTCATTCACAGTTTAGAAGGCAAGAGGGGAAAGTACAAACATGACACCAGGGGGCTCGCCTTGCTCAAACAAAGAGGCTACTGGATGAATAAACACACAAACACACCTACGGCAGAGCTGCAACTTTAAATGGTACACTAGTTTGCATGCTGTGGATACCATCTCAGTGGTAGCTTTGAGTTTAGTGTGTGAATTGTAGTAAAATAGTAGGAAAATTGCACAAGGAATTGGAGGAGCTCATAAAGTGATGTTCAAGTCTACATGTCCACTCTCCCAGCTGTTTATTAAAGCCACACAAAGTGCACTATATAACAAAAACACTAAGTTCCCTCCACTACAAACACCAGGCCTGAAGGTCATTGGTTTGTCTGAACCAAAGCTCACACAATCCCTCAGCCAGAGTTCAAGTGCTGACGCTGGCCCTCCTCTCCCTCCTTCCTCCCCCAGTCCACAGAGACCCGCCCAATGCTGGGGTGTCAGACGAACAACAGAGGAAAGAAGGAGATAAAAACACAAACGATTGTGATTTATTGCTTATTGTGTACCACAGAGTGGAGAAGAGGTGGGGAAAAAAACACAGAACGAAATCCATTGCAAATTGAATTGTCTTTGTTTGAACCAGGCCGGCATCAAAAAAAAAAAAAAAAAGTACAAATTCTATGACAGAGGCCATAAATGACAATGGCACAATAATCTACAGCGACCTGTCCGAGAGGCTGATAAGCCATCACTGAGGGAGCTGATCGATACTAACTATTCATTTCTGAAATTATCTCCACATTGATCCGGGAACAAGTGCCAGCAAGGCAGGGGGCACACTGGCCTTAATACAATAATTATATAAAGGGTTACAAGCTCATCCTCCCAACCAATAAAGCCTGTCAGCAGCACCAGGCACGGTGAAACCCCATAATCCATCAGCACATTGGCCCCTGACCCCTGGGCTTGGAGGCTTCTGTGTGCCTCTATAAAAGTTGCTTACGAAAGGACACAATTGCTGGATATACCTCAATGGGCAGAGGTGGGAAACCAGATCTGCGGAGCTGATGTAATGATGTGGTGTCAGTTGACCTGGTACTTGGCCTGGTTATTGCCTGGACCTCTGCTCGTAACACTTGGAAGAGAAAAACTCCCTTTTCCTCTATCAGGTGTCCTTCACCCAGCAACCCTGCTCTTTGTATCAACAGTTTGTTGGCTTTGCTGCAACTCTAAATATAAATGTTATTAAAATTCTATAACTTTTCATGCAAGAGCTATCAAATGGTATTGATTATTCTGACATTAGGAATACATTTGTGCAAACTGGGTGACTCTTCAGGGACACTCCCCTCTGTTCCACTTTGTCATTTAGGCTGATAAGAAAGTATTTTTACATATAAATCTTGCCGAGTGAAGCTTTAAGATAGCTTGGAGTAATCTCTGGAATTATCAAAATTAAATGAATATTTGAGCCACCTGGCATGGCTCAAGATGAAACACTCGCATACAAAATAATAAGACACTTGCCATCTGTCTGTATCACAAAGCATTTCTGCACGATTAGGGACATATATACCAAATAAAAAGGTAAAACAAAACCCTTAAGCCTGGATAATACTTGATTTCATCTTGATAATTCCTCCCTTACAGACAGCTACACATGTACAGTCCATGAAGATCTATGTAAGAAATATAATATTTTAATTAGCAATCTATATGCAGATACAGCTTTTACAGGTCAAGTAAGACATGCTGGATATTTTTTGAAGAACAATGACTACAACAATGGACCCTTCTTAAACAGGAGCCAGGGTAGAGGACCTATGTCCCTGGTTATCTTAATAGACTAATTGATCTGCTATTGAAGAGGCACGTTCCTCTGAGCATCACCGAGACAGCCCGGCTCCAATCAGACAGGCATGTGTTATCAAACTGGGAAGTCAATTAAGAGAGAGGGGAAGAGAGAGAGAGAGACAGAGGGAGGACAGAGGGACTGGCTCCAAGCTGTCAGCAGACTGGTTCTCACAGAGGGAAGTAGGTTTCAGAGACTTAGTCCAGGCTACAGACATACAGGAGTCAATGTTTCAGTGCTGGATGGTGGAATATGCAGTGCAATGTAACCTTGCCCCTGTGGAATGCCAACTTGTAGTCTGCTAGCTGGCTCAAAGTCACAGGCTCCAGCTGACTGATGTCTCCTCTGTAACACTCAAACTAGATTATGATATGGCCAGTTAATGAAAGCTTTTACAGTCATCATTGAAAAAAGTGTGTTGTGCAGTCTTGCTAAATGTATGCAAAAGTATACAAAAGATATGAGCATCTGGATGGTGTTGGGTGCGTTGCTTGAAAAAAGCATGTGAGGAAATACAAAACAAGACACTGGGGTTTTTCCGCAGCCATCAGCACACTAAATAAAACAAAAATCAAATTATGTTTACTACTGCCATTCTACCATTCACTAAGCACTTTGTTGCACTTTAAATATTTTTAGATGTATTTATTTACTTATTTATTTATCGCATTTTTATCCTCACTGAATGTCCTGTGTCTTGTGTTTTTATGTTCTTTGTTGGAATGTGTCACTTGAGTGTCACAACTAATTTTGTTGTATTCCTACGCAATGACAATAAAGTCTTATTAGTTTTTGTAGTTCTAGTTCTCATGTAGGAAGCCGACAGTTTGGTAGTATTTGGAGGATTGTCAAGAAGTAGCTTAACATTAGCCCTGGTGACTGCACGCAGCACTCCAGAAGTCCTCACAGTGAAGGCTCTCCGAAAAACATGTGCTTAAATATTGGCTTAACATTAGCAAGCCAGCTAAGAATATACAGCACTTTTTTTTGCTCTCTTTTTTTTTTTTTTTTGCTATAAGCTAGCTGCTTTCCTGCATGCAAATTTGCCAATACTAGCATAGAGAAGCAATGACCCACCCTACTCTTCCTCTTATTGGCTCGTACTCATTGTCTTCGTTGGTTGGATTGATTAGGTTTAGGGTAGAGTAGTATGATCGGTTTGGTTTAAATGGTAAATGGTAAATGGAGTGCACTTGCATAGCGCTTTTACACTATGTTACATTCACCCATTCACACACAAATTCACACTCGTGGCCGAGGCTACCATATGTGGTGTCACCTGCTACTCAGTAACTGTTTATACGCACTCATATACCAATGGAATAGACATCAGGAGCAATTTGGGGTTCAGTATCTTGCCCAAGGATATTTCAACATGTGGACTGGAGGAGCCAATGATCGATCCACAGATCTGGGATGTAGCAAGAATGTCAGGGTAAGCCAATCAGAGGCAGAGTAAGGTGGGCCATTCCTTTGCTATCCTAGAATTTACAGTATTGCTTCCTGCACCTACGTCTTCAGCAGCAAGCTGACATGTAGCAGGCCAGTCCCTGCTAAACCATGGTGATGAAATGTTTCTGTTTGTCCGGGACTGTCCCAGTATCAAGCTGAGCGTTCCAAGCCCCAACAAATATCTGTAAAACACCAAATTGTCCCGTTTATACCACAATTAAAATTACAATCATACTTTTCAGTGCTTCCATTAATGTCAATCATGTTCTGTCCCAGTCATTAATCCCTAATACACAAACATAAACAATGCACCACGCATCTGAATTCAACATGCTATGCTAACAGTTAGCTGTCATGCTGAAGAGAAAGTCAGTCTTTTCTATAGAACTCCAGGGGACTTGCTGCTTTCTTTATAAAGTAGGCCTTCCAGGCATCAAAAATGGTGCGTCTGGTATAAAAGATCATATTAAGATGGCCGAACATAGGTGGTGGCATAAAAAAGTAGCACAGTTGCAACATCCTTCAACAGGGCAAACACCAGTAACAACAGCCATGTGAAATGAGCAGCTCGGGAGGGGAACTTTGCCTACCATCTGGTGAAACACAACCAGAGCTTTTGATCCATGGACTGCACAGCTGGTCTTGTGGTGGTTTTTGGGCAACAAAACATAATCTTTCTTCTACTGTTGATGGTGTTGAAAGGTGCACTCAGTAGGTGTGCTTAGTGCTGAAATAACTGTCTCCCATCCTGATGACAATAAGCGCATACATGAGTGCGTGCATGAACTTGCGGTACATTTAAGGGTCCCAGTTTAGGGTATTGAGAAACTGTCAGTTTTACATAAACACAAAGATCAAACTGACACTCATATTGTGAAATAAACGGGAAGCACTACTGGGATTATGAGGAGTACTCCAACGCTGCTTTCCAAACATACACGTATGGAGACAACTAGTTTGAATTGTTGAGAGGCTGATGACAATATTCACTGCTTACATACCCACAAGCTTTCATTCCAAAACCCAACTTCCGCCTGTCTCTGTGATTTTACCCTCCAGAGTACAACCACATTGTTGTGTTCATGTTTTTGTGAAGAAAACTTTCCTCACATTAGACTTACAGTAGCAGCAGCATCTCAAACGTGACTTTGGCGAAGGCCACACACCGAGCCATGCAAAGCATAGTTAAGCATGGTTTATTTGTTGTCCAGCTTTATGAAAAAGTGTATCCTGTAAAATGTTAATTTTTCTCCACAAACACAGCACACATCTACTGTATGGGTTTTAATTAAGTCTTTTGTGGCTTTATAGTTAACTACATCTGTTGTAACCAAAGGCCTGATGTTGACAAGAGCACTTTCCTGTTTGAATCACCACTCCTATTTTGAGCTCCACTTTCATGAGGCTTAGGTTTAAACATTTCAAACTCTTTACTATCTCATCACACAAGCCTGACTTCCTGACAGCTGACCCACAACATATATCAAGACCATGTTTTGTGTTTCAGATTTGTTTGAAATACGGAGAAAAAGAGCAGGAGAGTTTCAGCCAGCATGTCTGAGCCGACAAAGAAAAGAAAGCGCCACGTACAAAAAAAAACTCAGATCAGCGACACAAAGTCTAATGAAAAAGATGTCGAGGTACCGCTCGTGCTGTTTGATGGACAATTGATGAGTGAAGAGTGTGACGTGCGCACACACCTTAATAATGTATTGTACAGATAACCACTTTACAGATCAGAAGAAATGCTGATCCGAACCAACCTCAACATGTATTTTTGCCTCAGATGTTAGATATAGTGGATGTATTCTTTGTAATTCATAGACATGTAACATCCTTTGTAACTTTCATCTGTTATCTCCTCTCGTTGGAGCATCAGGGTCCTCTCTAAGGGGTGAAGATTACCCTTAATGTGTATTCTAAATGCACTTGTAATTGCATTAGTGATCATTTTAGATACAGCGACTAAATAGCTCTTTTCACAAAGAGGATGTAATAAATATTGAAAGGACGCACCGAGGCTTTATCCACCATTTTACTTAATTGCTTCAGACTGTGTGACAATGGCGGGTTACTGGACTGTGGCGGACGAGCGTCTCACCACAAGACAAACAGAGGATGTATCTATTATCTGAGCCGCATGGAGGTCGTCGACCTACGACAAGCACAGGGCCGAAGACATTAGAGATCATGTGCAATTTAATCTTCACACAAAATAAAAGGAAGAGGATGGACAGAGAGGCAAGCGCCACAAAAGGGGACCAGAAGAATGGACGGCCGTCTCGGACAGGCCCGTCCCCAAAGGATCCTGGGCATTTTCTTCTCAAGCCACTCAAAGCCATCGCGCTGTGCCTGATTCCACTCACTCCTCTGACACTTGTATTAATGGCATTTTGGCCTGGGACTGTAGATGCTGAAAAGCGATTGTGCAGAAGCAGCTGTGTCTCTCTTACTCCCTCTCTCTCATACTTTACTAGTGTCTCTTTTACTGACTCCTCTATGCTTTCTTAGCCCTTCTCTGTCCATCCCCCCCTTCCACACACACACACGCACCCACCCACACACACACCTTCTCTATTCTCTATCCATTCGTTCAGTCATTACTGGTCAGTGTCAGCACTTGAAAACTGTTGTGCTTGCCGAGCCGGTGTCATCACAAGTGGAATTAACCATTTTCCCTGTGCCTGATTGCAAGAAACCCGACTCATTCCAGCACTCCTATACACTCCATCAAGATCCACTGACAGAGAGAAAGCCTACTGGCTTCTATTAAAAGCATGATATAACAGTAAATGTTTACCAATCTGTGAGGGGCTCTGCAGCTCTTCGATCGAAAGGCAAAAAACAGAATATCACAACTTACTATTGTCACCTACGGGGATCAAAATATTGATGTTACACGTAAGGAAATAACATTTTGAGGCCCTCTCAGTATTGCCGCAATCATTCCTTTTGATAGGTTATGACTGAGGAGCAAAGCTTTAATGTTAATCCCAGTTGGGCACAGTTAAATAACATGTAATCAGTCATCCGCAGGTACAAGCGAGATAGGTCAGACGCAGAGAGGCATAAGGCCAATGATAGCATCTACCAGATTTGTCTTGATCTGGAGGGATAACATGCAAAACTATCCATTGGCCACCTCAAATAAACACAGCTTACTATGTAAGATGATGGATGTAATTCCTTGCAGAAAAAAAATAAATCATAATCGCAGGGGGATTAAAATCTTAATATCTTGTATTTAGGCCTTCAGTGGGAGTAATCTGTTGTCTGATCTGCCTGGTACATTTCTTGAGACGTTTGCAGAAGATCATGAAATTGCATGAGTAATACAATACAAATCTTCTTTCTTTTTTTTTTTTTATTCATTTCTTCCCAGAAGATTACAAGATTTGCAGAGATTTGATCTGACCCCCTACCACCGTTGTAGGTGGCCTTGACATAAAGTCAAAATGAGAAGTTTAAACAACCATTCCCACCCAGATCAGCTTTTTTTATTTCTTTTTTTTCACAGCAAGTGCTTTGGAATAGATGTAATGCTCATATAGTCTGACGCAAGAGAGAAAAAAACAGGAATACAAGGGTCTCTCAGTTAATGTATCATCATCTGAGTGGGTTTGGATTGGAGTTATTAGAGTATTTCACTTCATTGCATGACCTCCTGTTCCTCCTCAGATCATGAATCCTATTCATTACCCAGTCCTTCTGGAGTGCCCGCCTTTATAATATTACTCAATTTATATTCTGAAGCGGGCTCCTGGGAGAGCGATCAGCGCTCCGAAACAGCGACCCCCCTATAACCCAATCACAATATTTAAAGGGCAGCAAAGAGCTTTTTAATGCGCGTCGTAGATAACCATTTAAAGTGGATTGCTTTGGTTTAATATGACCTTAACAGGCTGGCAGTCACATGTGAAGAATGAATAAGCTAATAGGAGAGACGACAGGGAGAAAGAATGAAATCAAAAAGCAGAATATGAGAGATTTGTTTCAATGCAAGCTGGCCTCTTGACGGCTGCTGAGAGGAGCATGATAGAGAATCACAAGCGTGTGAATGAAACAGGACAGGCGATGAATGAAGCTACTGCTCGCATTTCTCTTTCCCCTTTTCCCGGAGTATGAACTGCTTTATCATGATAAAAGACAAGACAGGTATAAATGACACATTTACATTCTCCTATCAAAGAGAAACTTGACTCAATCTGGATGAAAGCAGCTGTGGATCTGGGGTTTTCACTGTGTTTTCTGTAGAGGTGAAGGCAGTCACAGGATGATGGAGGGGCAACAATGTTTGTTTAGATACATCATAAAAAAAATATCATTGCTGGGAAGTTATGCTTGTAGCTCTAAGGTTTAACCACATGTCTGTGTCGAGACATTTAATCTAATGTGGATGTTATAAATCACATTATTTTGTAAGAATTCAGCTGACAAGGACGTACATGTCATTCCTGATGTGTTGTATGTTTGGAAAAAATGTTTCCCTGTGTGCAGTGGTGGAACATTACTCAAGTACCTTGATATTTATTTTTTATTCTGCTACTTTATACTTCCATCCAGCTACATTTCAGAGGGAAATATAACACTTTTTTTCTTCTACATGTACTTCTTACTTGTTGAATTCCAGCTATAATAACAGCTTTACCTAGTTAATGTACTTTTCACATTAAGTTTTTTACTCACAAAACATGTCATCCCTTTATACAATATAAAGTGTTACTTGAGTAGTTGCCAGCATGTTTACAATATTAAATTAATTATTAAATTATACATTTTGGGCGCAGCAACACAATGGTTTGAGTTCAAGGTCTGAGAGAGAATAGTGTCAGTAACATTGTTAACACTGTGCTACATTACAGAGAAAAACAAAACCGTACTAATGAACCTTCATTAATATAGGCCTATATTTTATCTACATGCTCGTCACACACTGAGCGAGCCGCCTGTTAATGATGCTGTTGGCAAAGCAGTTTTGCTGACAGCATCATTCACAGGTGTGCTAAGTGGCTAATGGGCATGTAGCTACTTACATGTCTCAGATGATGCGTCATGTTTGTACTCGATGAATGATAGGTAAATGTTTGCCTGCAGAGTTTACATATCACCGTGGGTTTGTCCTTCACCTTCTCAAAACGATCCCACACTTTGGATTTCCTGCCCGACATGTTATTAACTAGCCTGTGTAATAACCACAAGTACCAGCCCTGTAAATTAATGTGACCCCTGTCTGACTGCAGATCGTGGCCACTTCCTGTGTCTGTCCTTTCAAATGAAATCCCCACATGGTCCATACATATAGGTTTTGATTTATTTTGATGAGGCACAGCTCCTAATAAAGTCTTGCTTTTTTCTTTTTAAGTGACCAATGAAATCTTGCCAACTTATGACCTTTCTGGTCATGTTTGGTCAACCACTACAAGAGTCTGACTTTTTTCAATTTAACTTTAACTTTATAAATACTATTATGTTTCTGAAATGGTGTAATTCTTGGGTAAAAAAAAAAAACAGTATGTCAAATTTGAAGTAAAAAAGGTTAAAAACAAACTGCAGTTACTGCTCTCCAGCTAGGCTAGCTGATGAAAAGTCCTCAGCAAAAGCTAATATACCCACTGTTTCATATTTCCTGTGATTTCACATAGATTTTAATCTTCAAACATCTTAGTAATTGGATTTTTATACCACATAAATTAGGTAGTCGCTGAATTTATTTTTAAAGGTGACAAAACATCTGATAAACTGGTCCTGCTAAAAAGTAACTAGCCTAGTCTAGCAGATTAGCTTATCTTATCTCCGCAGCCTCTGCTATGTGGAGTTTGCTTAGTTTGATGTTGTTAAGCTGCCTTTAACCCAAAAATTTAAAGCACAGACTGTATAAAAATACTAGACACAGCCAGTATGACATCACCTATTGGTTTGTGGACTGATGCGTTTAAGCTTTAAGTCTGGGATTTTGGCCGTTGCTATCTTGTTCTTTTGGAGCAAGAAGTGACCAGATTTGCATGAGAGAGTGGAGCTGTGGAGGAATGAGGGGTTGAGTGTATTGAGTTAGCTGATGTGACGACTAGCAGACAGCCTGTCGTCCAAAACAGCCACACCCTTAATTATGCATTACTTTATGCTTTAATAAAATTGTGAGCTATATAAAAATTCATCCTCCATACAGTTGTCATGAATGAGGAAATGAGCTACAGAGACCAAAACCATTTATTTATTTATTTGTACCACACTTTAAACATGTTTATTTCTGCTGTTAAGTTGGGCATTTTCACATGGGTGACTATGGGGGCTGACTCAATCAATCAATCAATTGTCATCAAACTGTCCACACATTGTGACCTCAACAAGACGGCAGACAGCAATGATCCACTGCAGGAACAGGACAGCACCTCACAATCGCATTGTCTCCTTCTTCACTTGCTTCTGAAAGCCTCAAGTGGCCATTAGAGGAACTGCAGTTTATGACACCTCCACATTGGCTTCATTTATCAGCCACACAGGTTGCAGCTTGATTTTAATTCAGAATAAGTAATTTCTGCCACTAGGGGTCTCTCAATCAAAAAAATAACAAAAGATGGACTTTGATGATGTTGTATAGTAGTGTGGGATCATGGGAGTTGTTGTCTTTATTGTTAAACAGCCACTATTGGGTGGTTAAGGGTGACTAGGCAGTAATCAGCTTTATTGATGAGGAAATGTGTCAAAGTTTTATTCTTGTTACCTTTAGTCCAGTTTATTTATGTCATTTAAATGTCTGTAAAGGTTTCATGTAAATTCAGTAATTAATAACCAGCCAAAAAAGGCATGATATCAATAGTTTCCAGTGCATATCTGTTACACTACAGTTTGGCTTAGTGCCTGCAAACTTTAGACACTTAAACTTCACTGTTTCTGTAGTTACTGCTCTCTGCCTTTGTAAGGCAGTGTTAATCTTGTGCCTCTTATCAGTCCCTATCAAGCCAGATACTTGAAGTTTGTGTTACTTGTTCCATGTTAGTATTGGCACTGGGGTGATATTTATCTGTGTGTGATCTCTGCATGGTGCAGACTCAGCATCGCTGAAGGCAGATGCAGATCATCTATATTTAGATGAACTCTGATGTCCTTGACATTAATCACAGTCCATAACCAAAGGCATCATTTCATCTTAAATCTGGCTGAACAGAGCATTTTCAGCCGAATGAAAGAGTGTTGTGCCCTCCGCCTCTTTCATTAGAATAAAGCACAGGGAGCCTTTGAAATTGACAGGCATCAACATTGACAAGCGAGGAAAATTAAGCATGCATGTAATTTATTGATATCCGCTCACATCTGAAGTTTTTTTTATTTATCTGATGTGCTTTGTCATCACAGGAGGAAGAGACGCAGAGAGTCATTCGCAAGACAATCTGAATGATTGAATACATTGTGCTAATAGGGGGAATTAAAGGCTAAATAAATGACCTTGGTTATGAGACAAAAAAGGCCGGTTCATAAAAGCTATTTGCATGCTCCTGATTGATATCTCACCATAGATCGAATTGTCAGTTGCTGGTCAAAACTTGTGATTAAGAATTTAGTGCTTAGTCAATTCCAGTCCCTTTTTTTCAGAGATTTTAATTAGTAAATGAACTGCTCTTATGGATGAATGATTGATGCCCGGAATAACCATTTCCCTTCAGTGGGAGTGAATAAGTGCGTGTGTATGTAAGCATGTGAATGATGCAGATGATAAATAACGATCATCTGAAAAAGAGCGGCCAAATGAGAAACAACCATTACATTAGTGTTTCAGAATGTGATATAGAGGGAAGGGTCACTGTGTCTAACCAGTATTAAATTCTAATTGAACATATTATGTACTGGTAGCTTGTCAAAATATAGGCATTTGATTTAAGTGATTGCGGAAGTGCCTTTAGCTAATGTCAAAATGCATTTTAAGCCTTACTAATGTGGTTTTTTAAGCATGGCTGGTGCATGAATTCAATTTTTATACCACAGTAAAAAGAGAAAATACACATTAGAGCAAAGAATATTAGTCATAGATCTTTCATTTCTGTTACAACATGATGGTTTTATTTCAAACTGCTGTTTATTTCAAATGGCTCGAGGTAAGAAATGAAGAAAAAGGAGATTCTTTTTCCCCTTTTTGTCCGTTTGGGAACATTGAATGTGCAACCCAGCTTTCCCAGATGCTGATTGTACATTGGATCAGTGCTTATAGGGATTGATACCCTCATAGTGGTATCCTATTGGTTGCAGAAGAACCAGTATAAATCATCCACTGGACGCTGATATACAAACTACATGATAAATGCGAAGTGACCTAATGATGAAAACAATTATTTGGGCTTTTAACTTTTTTTTATCTCTGTGCAAAATGGAGCCATTTTGGAGACAGAAATGGTGACAAATAACAGTAAGAGGCTGTGAAACGCTGCCGTTCACACTTTCCGAGATTAACGTCATTTGTATCAG
>JAPZEB010000025.1:21567395-21589897 GCA_029783705.1 Chaetodon striatus | reverse complement strand
CGTTATTTTAATACTAGGTGGAAAGCTGGTGCATTTTTTTAATAAAAATAGGCCATACATATGCTTTGGGCCTTATTTTTTATATCTAATATCTGGGTGTCATTACTTGTAAATCATACTTCAGAACTACAGTTATGATGAATTGGAAAATATTTCCAAAAAGCATTAAAAAAAAAAGGTGTTCATGATGCTTTAATTACAGTAGCGGTGCTAAAGCTCACAGGCCTTTACAAACTGTGTGTGGCAGCAGAAAACTCCACTAATTGTCGTATAATCAGACTTGTGTTATACCATCTCCATCCTCAATGACACTTTGAAAGAAAGAAACTAAACAGACATAAAACGCCCTCACCAGAGCGCTCACTGCCTGCTCGCTGCCCTCTGTTTCACTGTGCTTTTGTGAATACCTCCGAAAATGTAAATGAGAGTCTTATGACATTAAAGCCTCAAACACAGAGACTCGACATATGCTGTGACACTGTGGACGCTTTAATGTGATAAGTTAGTGTCACACGGGGGAGGGGCGGGACTCCCTGGCTGCTCCGTAGCTGAGGCTGATGGTAGCCCCCAGTGGACACTCTGCTGTACTTGGCCGTTGTGGCTCTAACATTTGCAGTGAGGGCCATTAAAGGCTCCCATAAAGTGACCAAGGCCCGGGCCCCCTAGCTCTGCAGTGCATTACACTTATGCGGCACGCAGGCATCCCATAATCCTTAGCATATGGCCCGTGAGTGTCGACAGGCATGAAATTACATCAAGGGCATTTTTTGATAACTGTCGATACTCTCACAAAGACGGTCAGCCTTATTGACGCCAAAGTCAAGGGCTGCTGTGTTTGTGTGTGCGTGTGTGTGTGTATGTGTGTGTGATGAGAAGGGGGGGTTGTCTAGGCGTGATGAGGGGCCTGCAATGTCAGACAGATGCCAGTGAGAACTGATCCAAAGGGAGCCTGATCTTTATTGATATGAGTAAATTGATATTGATAAGGATTTGAATTGCTATGGATTGTGTTAAGCAGCAGTATAATAGAGAGGTCCTCAAAAAGGATTGCGGTCAGAGTCACTTCATTAGACAAGTTTTTGGCTCCCTCATCTTAAATTTCATTTATTTTAATCCAATGCATAATTATGATTTCTTACTTTTTTCTCTTTGTTTGTCAGTTTCAAATGAATTGGAACAAATGGGGTAGCGTGTTGCTGTCAAAGTCTACCAGAATGCATCGTTGCTTGTGATTCCACTTATGTTCGTTTAAAAGAGTAAACAGTAATCCTGTACACAGTGTTCCTTGCTGTCCTGTGAAAACCATATATCTCCAAAACAGCTTGCTGTCAGTGTTTTAAATGGTGCACTCCACTTAAGAAGTAGATACATTTTCTCAAAACATAAAGAAAAGCTTAATTCTTCAGTTAAAAAATAAAATTAAAAACCACCAAATTGGGAGATACATGGTTTTCACTGGACAGCAACAATTATGCCTATATACTGACATGCAAAAAACTTAAAAGACACATTTATAAAACATTGAAATTACAATATTTATAAAGCAAGTTAAAGCAATAATGTAAAAAACACTCCCTTATTTGGTAATACAGTAATTACATAAATGCAATTTGTATGTGTGTGATGATGGCAGTGGGAATTTTATTAATATTTTCTACAATGAAGGTAAAAGCCATGAAAACGTCAGGCTCACATCACAGCAAAGACCTCTCTGTGACTGAAGGACAAGTATTGGAGTGGACCTGCACGGAGGAATATGCATATATGCAATTATAGTATACTATACTGCCACCTAGTGATCATTGAATATGTGAATTATCATTCTGTTTCTCATGCATATTATCCTGCTATGTGAACCCAGATATTTCTAACTTATATGAAAGAATCATATCTGAGTCTTGCATTTAATAAACCTGCGCCTGTTATTAAATTTAATTATGATGAACAGTTTTTCTCATTTTTACAGAGCTCACATTATAAAGACTATCAAAATTAATTTAAAAAAATACAGTAATAAAACATTTGAAAATAGCTGATACACTGTATATTTGTTTGTAGACATGGCCATGGTATTCATCCTAGATTACATAATCAATACTTATGACGCCACAGGCATTATGTAAATGTCCTCAAAGCAGATTCCCATGGGAAAGATGTATTTGAATGGGAGACATCTATAATGATTCCTATCATGGCTTAAGAGGACGGCCACATTTCAGCTCAAATATAATCTCATTATTGGCTGTAAAAGTAAGAACAGAGCTCAATTCAAGTTCTGAGAGACATGCAGCTCATGTCTCTTTCTCCGCTTAATTTCTCTCATAAAATAGTCTGGGCTGAGAAGCAGACTAAATGCTTTGCCAAATGTTTGGTTCAGACAGACACCATCCTTCGGTCTTTGACATATAGCAAAGTGACTGAGTTGTAAACTTCTTAATTACAGGAGTTCTTTTTCTTTCTGTCAACAAAATATATGGTCTGTATCTTAATATAACTGAAAATGGGATGCTGTAGGTGTAAATTATGGGATAAAAACTGCATCTATATTCTCCCTATTTATAAGACTCTTATGTAATTTTTGCAGCGATTTTTTTTTTTTTTTACCAGATATGAAGTTAAGAGACTCTGCACTGCAAATTTGACTTCTCTCAATCTCAATGTAAAGTACCACTAATTGTATTTGGGGAGAAGGTAGATAAACACTGTAACATCTGTGCAAGAAATCATAGTCACTACAGCTCCTCCTAAAAATAAAAAAAAATAAAAAAATCTGAGCCCATACAATACAGTGATGACAAACTCATCATTAAAGAGAACGTGACCACATGTTTTCACTTTTGAATTCAAGGAAACGGAAATACATTAACAGATAAATAGGCTTATCTTTGTGCTTTACAACACATGCGAACGCATACATGCAAAACACTCCAGTCCTATGGGGGTCAGAGCTATTTAGTGAATGAACAGCAGCTACGTCACTGGGACAGGACGCCCCATTATTTGTGAATGAGCTCCTTCCTGTCCTGCCATACTGAAGCACTTTAAGCCGACCAACACCAACTAAGGAAAATAAATAAGATGCCATGTTGTAGGAAACATTTCTCCCTCAATAAAACTTTTTATAACAGATCTAAAGAGTACTGAGGTGACCTTTTCGACAATGTTATGCTTCTTAAGCCTTTTTCATCTGCTAACAGAAAGATGGAAAACGTGTGTCAGAGATAGAAGTTGATATCCAGATCAGAACCAGATTCCTTGCGTGCGCACGCAGCCGATGTGACGCACTTTAGCAGTGTGGCTAACTGCTTCCTGCTCCAATTAGCTTCCATTACCAGCTGGTAGCATCCCTGTTACACTGTTGACACACATTTCCACACGTGCACACCCTCACTCATTCATCCACTCACTCTCTGTCTCACAGGGCTGACACAAACACACACACACACACAGTTTCTCTTTTTCTTACCCACACACATGCACTTAGGCACACACACGCACATGCACAGCCTGTACTTTACAGATATCAGCTGTTATCCCCGTCTAGCATCAGTCCCCAGGCACTATGCTAACAGCCTCCTCTACAAGCCAATTTACAAGGATTCTGGTCATGTTTACATTAGCCCTCTCTCAGTGCATGAAAAGAGCAGGGCCGCGCTGCAGAATAGAAATGAGCAAATATGAATAATTCAATCCTCCTCCTGGCCATTAACATGTTTCCCTTGAATAAAGTGATAATAGGTTATCATCTGTGAAATGGAAATTTCATAACAGAGACGGTGAGAAGAGCGTCTCCGGTTACACCAGAGGAAATTAATTTCACAGCACATCTGCTCCACAAAGCCCCGGCCCTCCAACGCTAAGTATGAGAAAATGTAGTCGTTCAGCTCTGCTAGCTTTCTAATTAGATTAGCATGCTTATTTGAAGGCGGGAATCTTTAGTCTAGTCAAAGGAATTAGTGTTCCCCATTACAGATACCTAATATTTATAATAATGAAATGACTTAGCCAATTAGGGAGGGTTAAAAATGCATTACTTTACCTTATTATATTAGCCAGATGGTACACTGAATAGTCCATGTTGTGCTGTGCATCTGGATGAGGACCATGGTGGCCAATTCTACATAACACGATGTAGTAATAGCTGTGAAAGGGCAGTTTAGTCCTCACCTTTCTGTCTCACTGCCTTCCCAAGGAAGCAGCTTTGGCTTGAGGAGCAATCAAAAGTTTAATGAAAAAAGCCGGAGCTTTCTCCCTCCTTCTTTGTTGAAAAGATAAACGCCGCTGAAACAAATCAATCTGGAAATTGAAAACTTGCGGTGTGAGGATAAGGAAGTGACAGCAGTGTAAACAGTTATGATTTTGATGGCTATCGTCATAAGGGGGCCAACAATGGTCTCGTGGGAGTGAAACCTCTGAGGGAGTAAAGGACTTTGTCCCTTTAACTTTCCTCCCCCCTTTCATCTATTTCTATCATTTTTTGTTTTGTTTCGTTTTGTTGTTTACTGGTGGACAGCTGTAAACGATAAGAGATTGAGGGCCATTATCTGAAATGGGGATCAGCAATCCCTCTGGTGCGTGGCTATGAGACTGAAAGCAGGAGACTTCAGAGCCTGTGAGGAGTATGGAGGAAGAGCAAGAGGAGGAGGAGGAGGATAGGTAGGACCTGAGGACCAGTGCTTTTCCCTGTTGGCTACCTGCTTTTAGGCAACCTGCTGGCATTTGACCACAGATCAGGCAGCCCAGCATCCCAAGAAATTAAGTCAATATTGGACCATTCTCCGGTTGACACAAGCTACTTCACAATTTACCTCTAACACCAGCATTCAGCGTCCGAGCAGGAAGTCATGTGCCATTTCTTTTTTGAGAACATGAAGGCAGGGATGGTGTTTGGGCAGGAGACCAGAGGGCACAACTTTCACACTCCTAAAACAGCCACTGAGTTCGAAACTCCACAAAAGAGCAACTGGTGTATCACAACAGCAAAGCCAAGCAATTTTTAATAAGTCATTAATACATGAAAACTTGATCTCACTTCATGCTGCACACCGTACAAGTACCATAGTTCTCAACGCAACAGCAGGGCACAGTAAAGTTGGATACCTTGCTGAGGATATGGAGGTATGCAGCCTGCAGCTCTTCATCTGCTCCCTCTTGTTCATATTCTTCCCTGCAATATTTAAAACAGATCTGCTGTCAAAAATGCTGAGAATTACTGTTATCTCCTCTTAGTTTTTAGTTTTAGTTTATTAGGATCCCCATTAGCTACTGCATTGCAGCAGCTATTCGTCCTGAGGTCAACAACAACTTTACATATGTGACAGTGCCCAAACAACTCACAAATAACACTTAACAAAATAACAGGACACAGACAAACAAGGCAGCTCCTGGTCATACAATAATTAAGATATATGCTTTTTCATGATTTCATTTGGTAAGTGACTGCTAATTTGGGGCCAGATTTTGCTCTGATGACCTGATGATGCTGCATTATTGTAATGTTAAACCAAGTATTTACATAACTTATTATACATTCACATTTGTATGTTTCCATACACACATTACATGTGCATTAAAAGGAATAGTTACCAGGAAACCAATATTTTTACCATGAATTTCAGTGTATAAATCATTTCATGTGGGTCACCTTTTCTTGTTATCTTCTTCGGAAATCATGGTCCTGTGACCTTGTACTTGGCCTGTTGAATGCTTTCAAAGTTGAGCAGAAGAGGTAGGAAATATTTTATTTGCATTAGCAGTAACTAAATATAGCAGTAACATCTAATAACAATGAGATAAAATGTTTAACAGTAAAGCTGGATTAAATACTGCATTGTTTACTGGGAGTCCCTCATATGTAGATATGCAATTTGAATGTTAAATAGGAATGGCGGACTCCGCCACTAACAGTGTTTTATGTTAAGAGGTCTTTTCAGAATGTAAATACATTAAATGCTGCCACAAAATACAGACCATACTATTCATTTTGACTGAATGAAAATCTGAAGGATTACACCTTTAATAAAGTGTTTAGGTGCCTAACCCTAACCATACCTTAACCATACTTAATTTGTTACCACAAACTTTACCTAACCATACCATAGTTGCCATGTGCAGATATTGTGGAAAGTGAGAATTTAAAATACACTGGCTACTGACATTAAAAAAAGATAACAACATAAAATGGGGTTTGGCAGAAGTGTCCAATACTGACGTTTTTGTCTGGTGATTGGATCAGGACCCCCAACACTTCCTCTTTAAACATCTGCAGCTTGGATTGTGTTTGGTACCTGCACACCTGCACTTTCCCATACTACACTTCCACTGCACAGACCTTGTCAAGGTTAAACTCCGGCAGTTGACACATTGTTTTCCATTGCAATTCCCCGCTACTCTTCTATCTTGCTCCAGTCTTTTACAGATTAAGGCAGTTGTATTATAAGACACAGAATTAAGCCCACAGTGTCCTAAAGATATAGCCCAATTCACTGCTCTTAATTTTGCAATTCCATCACCCCGGTACGGCAAAGCCCTGCTTCTCCATCAAAACCATTAAGGGCATTGAAGCCTGGAGTATCATCAACAATGACAGGTAAATATTTAGGCTGTCTCACTGGAGCAAATAAGCCACCCAAGGTCAAATGGCTGCGTTAGTCCATTCCAGCTTAGCTACATTGCTCTTAAGGTCTCAGCAGAAACAATGTACACAAATCCAAAGCAGAGCAGAAGACAGTTTTTGCATCAACTTGCAATGGGAAAATGTCGACACTACAAAGAGCAGGCTGCATGATGAACGTGAGATAATGTAACATTTAGAATATTAAGATAAAGAAAATATCCAAAGATGTACTTCTTCTGCACCATCACTTTATATCATTTCCTGCATCGAAAACAGTCAGTGCATCAGGGGAACAAACAATCGCATCTCAGCAAAAAAGGTCAAGTTAGCTTATTTGCTGCTCAAGAAATCATCACATCTTCAACAACAACTGACTGCCAAATGCGTCATTTATCATACAATCTGTCATACTGAAGCAGTGCTTTGCCAGGAAGAAAAAAAAAAAATCATAATTGGAGTTTTTATCTTTTTTCATTATTTCCTTCCTCAACCTCTGTCAACAAAATCAAAATGCCTTTTTGAGTCACGTAAGGAAGTGCAGCTCTGGGCCGAGCCGCGGTGGCCTCAGAGATAGGCTGCGCTGGATAAGAAGTAAGTGAGTCCTTTGCTTTTGTGTCAACAAGAGACTTTATGGCTTTGAAGTAATAAATCATAAAAAACTACTCTGTTCCTAAACATTTATAGATAAGGGAGTTAGTAATCAAATCAATTTAAGTTTCTGTACACAAGGTCCCACTGTGGCCTGCAAACAGTTTGAGTATCAAAACCATCTCAACGTGAAGCAACTGTAAATGGATTAGTGTGGGGAGAGATGGGGGATGTCATCCCGCTATAGTATGACTGACAGAAATCATACAGAGTCCAAATATCCCTCCAGACAGAATAAAAATAAAAGGAAATTTAATATCACAACAGCTATCTTAAATCACCTTGTGGCATGGCACTTTGCTGGAAATAACACAACACATTTAAGCACTTCAGGACCATTTCAATAAAACTATTTCATGTTTTTATTATCACATTTTCTTTTGTCAAAATTATGTGAGCAATCAACTGTAAAGATACAGCACAAAGGCGCACAAAATATGTTGTGAGCATTACAAAAATTCCTCATAATGACCAGGCACCGAGGCAAAACTAAACATGGTATCTGTTACTCAATCATTATTATTGCAAGCAAATAGTGTACTTTGTCAGTATATGGCATTTAGTTTCCCTCGAGATATTCATTCCCAAAACATAAAAAGGCATTTATATGAGAAAAGAAAAAACTCTGCAGCGCTCATTATCTCCAGCTGCCTGACTCATTTTTTACTATTTTCCCTAAAGGAAGTCATAAGACTTCACAAACTGTCTCTTAAATGGTGTAGTTGGTGTTCATCGGAAACTTTTCTCCGTCATTTGAATTCATTTATGGGATACAGTAATTAAGATTATAGGAGGAAAAATACTTCTGACACATATAAATTGTTTTGACAAAACCATATAAAAAGCTTTTCAATAAAAAAAAAAAAAAGAAAGAAAGTACCCTACGCTAACAGTGGAAACAGTTCTGACTTGAGATGTCACTTAAAGCTCCTTTATATTATCACTTTATGTGGATTTTAATATAGGTTTGGTGCATGTGGGCATTTGTGTGACACCCATGCAGCCAGCTTTGAAGGACGTTACTGCATGCAGGTAGATCAGCTGAAGTACACAGATGAGGCCCTTCTCACTTGTTGTACCGCTGCCTGTGCTAATGACCAGAGGTCAACCTAGCAACACTCGACCTGATGAGAATAAGGGAACACTGGTGAATTTGGAATGACAGGTTAAACTGTGCACTCACCAGCTTGTGACTTCTTTCCCCACGCTGGCCCTGGTTGGCAGGTGAACAGATGATATCTGACCCCCTCCTGCAGCCTCCAGCCTGCAGCCAGAACAGCAAACCTGTAGTTGTGTTTGATTATATCCACGGAAAAGGTGAGTAAAAAATGGGAAACTCCGAAAACAATTGAGGTGGATTGTAAAGTGGTCATAGCTGAGGCCTGGGGTTTTATACAAGTGTGTTTATTCTCCCAGCTAGGCAACTTAAACTGACGCAGATGCAAGTACATCTCAATATTAGGCCCGCGCTGCTACAAGTCTTTGTGCCATAAAGCAACATTCCCTCGCACTGTAAAGTTATTCCTGTGCATCTGAATGCAAAAATGACTAAAGTGCTTCACACTGAATGTTTAATGTGCATACGGTGTAGTTTACTGCTGCCATAAGGAGAAAAGAAATGAGAAAGGTATCAAGGACAGCTTATCTAAAGTTTAGGAACTAATGTTAAAAGCAAACTCTGATTTTAAAGGATCTGACAATCTGACAAGTTCATTTGGAAATTCTTCAAGGAGGCATTTTGATAGTAGCCTGGAAACCAGACAAATCTGCAACCTCATGTTTTATTTGCTCTGGCAGATTCGTCTGATCCCGCTCCTGTTCAATCAGATTTCCAATTGACCTGGCCCGACCAAACACAACCATATATCTAATATAGGGCAGGTTTGATACATTGACTTATAACTGTCTTGTGCTTAATGCATAATATGTGATGATGTCATTTTTGGATTGCACAATCTCGCGCTACAGCCAAGTTGACTGCAACCAATGTGGAACTTTCTTTTGAATCATGACATTGGGGCTAAACATGACAAAACAGTCACAACTGACACTTAATTTTAATGTCTGCCCAGTTAGCAAGAGCTAACACAGCAGCAACAGGTAACATCTGACAAGAAGCTGTTAAACCGTCCCAACACCAACACTGAAAGGCTCAAAACAGGCAATACCCATTAATAACCCTTTGGTCTGTGGTTCCCAATTGATGGGTTGCAGTCCAAAAGTGGGTCACAGGTGCATTCTGAATGGACCGCAAGTGACTCAAAAATATGTCGAGTTTGTAAAAAACACACTTTATTTTTAAGTAGAGTGGCACTTCCAGCACGGAGCTTTTGTTTTGAAGTGACATTTCCTGCTGTGGAGTGAGTGACTAATGGACAGCTACTTGACAGAGACGGTAAACTAGCTTGACAACAAGGCCAAACCCAAGTATGGCGCTGAATATAATAAACTGTGTGGACCTTGAGCTAATGACCAAAGACAAATATGGACCCTGTAGCTGGACCAGTTGGGAACCACTGCCTAGGTAACATTAGCCGTGTCATACTAGCAGTTAGCCCTGTCACTGTGTGTGTGTGTGTGCCCGGCCCAGGTCAGAGCTCTTATGATAAACAGAAAGACACATGGGGGGTAAGCAAATCATTACCCATTTTAAATAATACAAAAACAAAAAAATGTGGCGGTCAGTGTTTACACTATAGCAGCCGCCACAAAATACATTTAATTTCTCAGTAAAAAATAAAAAAGCCCTACAAATTTCATTGCTGGTTGATAGTCCACCTGATTACATCCAGAGGCATTTTGGTCCATGGTCATTGATGACTCCCCATGGAAATCAAAAATGAACTGAGAGGTTCAAGTGTCAGTGGCTTTTATTTAACCTTTTGAAAATATAAACATCACCTCCCCAAACTTTTTTCCAAATTTCTTGTTTTTCCCCTGAATTTTAATTTAAAGTCAAATGTATATGTGACTTTAACACTTAACACTAAAGAATATCTTATAACTGATTTTTAAATACATTTTTTGTGAAAGCCACCTTCACCATTCTTAACTATTAGCATCTCAAAAAATCTCGTAAAAGTGTGGTTTCCAAGAGCCAAAGAAAACAACAACTGAGTCCTTCTTCATCCTCCATTGGTTTAGCTGATCACTCTGGACTTTCCTAATGCCCGTTCCACCACATAGTCTCTGAATTTGGAATGAAATTAATATTTCAAAACTTGTGACGGGCCGCTTGACTCGCCCCCCGTGTCAGCGACAGGCCATTCATCACAGAGTTAAGTGTCAGCATTAAATTATCCCCGCTATTATGACAGCAACATTACTCATCAGGATTAGGGCTAGCCAAACAGAGGCTCCTCAGCTGCAGCCATCTCCTGCTCACTATCGATCGCTGTTCCCTCCATTACCAACAACAGAGGCTATCTGCATGACACCGGCACACCACGCATGTTGATGATGCTCTTGTCTGCTACCAGGATGCTTGTATCATGAGGTAGAGAGAGGGAGGGAAGGAGGGAGCAAAACACGGGAGAAAAGAGGAGATAAAGAGAGACTGTACGCAGAGACTCTCCAGAGAGTGAAGGTATAATGAAGTGCTGGATAGGTTTAATACGAACAACAGAAGGGGCCACTGCCGTAGTCAAGTGCTGTTAATATCTCCTCCATTCCTTAAGCAAATCAAGTTATCTGGCACTGCCTGTGTTTCGATAAGGAGTGGATGAGGTCCGTTGAGAACAGCTTGATTTAGATGTTTAAAGTGAATATCCAGATAGCTCAAACACATACTCTGTATGATCTGAATCTACTTGTATGTCTGCTTGTTTTTTTACTCAGCGGAGCGTGCACTCAGACTGAAGAAGAGAGATAAAACTGCAGTGGCGTCTGCATAAATCCCTCATTTCTATGCCCTTGCCTCCAATGCCTCAAACGTGCCACAAGACATTACTTAAATAATGCCTGAAGGTGCAAACGCCACTGACGGTGTCCCCCTCCGTTCAATTTGAAACGCATCAAATCCTCTCTAATTCCACATTTCAGGCTCTTAAATTGCCCTGTGCTCTGAAACGTAACCAAAGGCTTCAACTTTGTTTCAAGACTTTTTTTCCTTTTTTATTTTCTATTAATGTCAACTTTGTGTTACTCTGAGAGGATGAGATAAGAGAGGGAATAAGGCCATTTTCTTTTTGTTGTAAATGTCCTCTGCGCGGTCACACTGGAGCGTCCAAGGAGATAGCAGGCTTGAGGATTTTCAACGCAGGCCAATTTTAGGAAGTGAAAGCTGACCTCTTCAGGGACATCAACATGGCATGTGCCTCTCAAACAGAGGAATCTCTCTGGACATTGTTCTTAAGGTGGGACAACTGTGGACCACATGGACAGTACAACAACCTGTCTCATTTTAGAAATCTTGATTGAACAGACCACCACTTGCTCTGACTTAATGACTTTAATACCTCGAAATAAGGTCACGGTGTAATAGAGATAGTTTCTTCACAAACTTCAGCTTAAAGAAACTATATATTGTGTATGGAGTGTTTAAACATGTAGTTATTAAAGGGAAATGAGCAGTCAAAATACAGTTAAAATATTATTTTATTGTCAAATTTGCAGCACTTTTGATTATAAAATATCATGCAATAGCATGTGTCAAAATAGTCTCAACTCAAGGATCACTCACTAGCTTTTGGGACAGTGATGATAAATGATGATTATATTAACACATTAAAGTAGTTAACTGACACATAAAATAATTTACCCTTTAAAAGAATGTTTTCAGTGGTGGAGGAAACTTTTCGGATCTTAAACGCACAGTATTTAATCACTGCCACCTGACTTTGATAATGCCATGAAGTAGCATGGGATCATGGGAGCTGTAGTCTTAATTGTAAAACAGCCATGCATGCAAATAAAAAACATCTAACATGAACATAAAGAGTCTATGGACGTGACTCGGGCAAATATGTTCACAGACAGGAAATGTATTAGTTTATTCATGTTCCGTTTTGTCCCATTTATTCACGTCATTTCATTCTAATGAAATAGCCGCAAGTAACGTTAACTAACGTAATGTTAACTTAGCATTTACATGAGTCGACCACCTGTGCAGCTAATGGAGCTAGCATTATGTGACAAAAGCAATCGTGGGACAGCCCAGTGCTGATACCCGTTGTCAAGACAATCATACCAATAATACCTTTTTGAGTGTATTGAACGTGGTGGTAACTTTATAATGTTGTCTTGTGCATTAGCTTGGTGGCTGGCATGATCCACTTGTCATAGTAGCACATTCTTCTAAGTTGGATCGATGTTGATATGTATCGACTATATATGTCTCTACTGGATTACTGTGTTGGAAAATGGCATGCAGTTAATGAAGAAAAAAGTGCTGTGAAGCAGTAAAATTTTGTAAAATGGTTTAGTTTACAATGACATGTCCCCTTGTGTTTCCAGTGTTTCCATGGAAGTTAGTTAGAGGGGCTAAAAGTAATATGATGCCACTGACCAGCTAGCAAATGTAAGGTGTCCTTACCTTAAATAAAATAGCAAATTTATTTTGGTATGAACATTGCTGGAAACATCTGGGATGATGCAAATACAAAACACAACAAAATATAGCCTTGCATGGGTCTAGTCGTTGTAATGCAGGTGTTACATATTATACCTTCAAGCTAAAGGAGCAATGCTACAATATGAAAATACTCTGTTAATGTAAGCAAGTCCTGCTAAATGTCACTTATGTAAAAGTATCTAGATTTGGACCAACTGTACTTTAAGTATCAAAATTAAAATACCAGTTATTTATAATTCAGAAAAATGCTGGGAATGGATTTGGAATTGGATTATTGCTACTGATGCATTAATGTGTAGCATTTTCCTGCTGTAGTGGGTCGAGGTGGAGCTTTTAAAGATCACAACATTCTGTTGATTTTGGTGATTTAATGTGTAATAGTGCATCATGTTCGTATAAATGTGACATTATTTTGCAGAATACAGTAACTAAAAAATGAATATTGAGGAGCAAAAAGTACAATATTTCTCTCTGAATAGTAAACAAGCTTCAATGGATTTAATGTTGTTTCTAAACAAGTCTTTGTGTCCATACGACCACATAGGTAGTATCTTCCTACCATCTAATACAACTCACATAAGCATTTACTAAATTAACACTGCTATGGAGGATGACAGAACAGCATGTGTATGACTGTAGGTCGGTCACAGTTTTCAATACTTGTTTAATCTTGTGAAACACTTGTAGATGAACCCAAACTTCTTGTTTAGGACTAGAAAAAACGTCACTGTTTGGTTTAAAAAGGTATGTTTGTTACTAACAAAGATAACATTTCATATCTCATGTGACATAATATGCCGTATACATCACATCCCATGACTACAACAGACCAAATAATGTTGTTAAGATAACTCAACATTGACTTTTAGATTAACACTAGGGATGGGTACCTTTAAGATTTTATCGATACTGGTAAATTAATTTAAAAAGAATACATTCAGAACAGGAATACTGAATATTTTGAATATAACTAAATGTTGTTTCTAGAACAGCAACAGTTATATTTAAAACAGCAAAGTCATTAAATAAATAATATTCCTGACAGCACAATACTGAGTAAAGTTTAGTTTTTATCAGTCACTGTAAGTCGTTCCTCCTGTCCTCTGTCATTTGTCCTCTGTCCTGCTCCCTCTCTGCTGATGTGAATCACTGCGTGCATGTAACATTAGTGCTGTTTATGTCAGGCAGCATCTAAATTTAAAAGAATTTGCCCAATTTTAAGATAATAGGCAAACTAATTGAAAAGGTTAGACATACAGATAGCTGTCATTTTAGCAAATTTCTAACATTTCACTAGTAGCCGAAGTCGCGTGCTGTCCTTGTGTAAAACATAATGTTAGCAGCAGTGGATGAGAGACTGCGGACAGAGCAGGATGAAATATTGCTGTTTGCATTTTCATGCTTGCTGATGAAGTATTGGATTTTTATTCATAAAAGTTTAATTGCACTTACAGTTACGAGCGTAGCTGCCATCAACTCAAGTACTTTTTGCGTTATCTTCACTTTGTTTCCACCGCAGCCTCATTGCTGTTCATTGTCTTTTCTCTGTATCATTTGGGGAGGTGTGTGTATGTAGAGGAGGTCAGCTCCAGCACAGAGGCTGTAGGCTGTAGGATGATAATGAATTAAACCAAAATGTTAAAAAGTACCGAAAAAAGAATCTATAATGTTGGAGCATATCAATACAACGGTCTTTGATCATTTAGCCCCGGGGCTCATTTAATACCAGGTTTCGGTAACCATCCCATTAACACAGGACACAAACATCAGCCCCCTGCATTGGAGTCCTGTATTTGTTTGACCCATCTATCGCCCCTCCCTCCCGTCCTGAGCTGATGTAAATGTTGGTCATAATTGTTGCTTGCACAATCGACCTGTGTGGTTGTATTTTGGAGGATGACAGTCTCTCTTTTCTGCATGGAACCAAGTCACGCAATACTTCATCCAAAGTGGCAAGGAAAAATCTGAATTATTCATTTTCTCAAACTGTGTTAATCAGTCTGCTACACCACAAGCTTCACACTTTGTCTCCTAAAGATTCAAGATTTGATTTAAGACACTTTTATTTACTGATTTAATATAAACATAATGGGATTCAATCACAGCTTCTTTCTAATGATGATCTCCAACAGCCAGACATGTCTTGCACACACTGCATTTGAAGTCTGTGTGACTGGGAGGTGACACTGCAGAAAGATGTTATGTATCAGTGTCACTGAAAAAGCGGCCAGCACTAGGATGATGTAACTTAAGCCTCTATGGGTCAATGTATAGATTCAGTGGTCTAGAGCTCAAAGCAGATCAGTTAAGTTTCAATCAGTTGAATGTTTGCTGAAAACATGGAAACAGAGAGACACTAAAAAACAGTCTGGAAGTATGACCTGATGACAAATCAAATGTTTAAATGTATCATTACATCACTGAGTTAATCATTTCTAATTATATGTTCTGACAGTGATTTCTTTTACTCGACTCATTTTGAGTAAAATGCTAATCCAAAGCAGCATTCGAAAATAGTTTTTTGAATTTTCAGATTGAAGAACATTATCCAAGAAGTCAAGAAACGCAGTGAGCCCTCAGTCTTTGTTTCCCTACCTTTAGCTCGTCTTATCGCTCTATTACAAACCTCCCTGCTTGGACCAACGTCATTTTTCTCCCATGTAGCTATCAAATGCCCCTGCCCCCATGTGTATCGACCACCTTCCTCCTGGAGATCAATGCCGGGCCTATGGAGGCTGGAACAAAAACTGTAATTACTCACAAAGCTACAAATTCCTTGGCGATAACAGCTTATTTCATTCATTATTGCAAGTAAGAAAAATACACACAAGCCCACGTATATGCACACACACACATCAGAAAGTACCAAGTGATAATCACGCAGAGCTTATTTTTCTTGTTTATTGATCCAGACCTCAAGTCATTCTTATTGGGGTTAGGATTGGGGTTGGGGTTAGGGGAGGAAGGGAAACTTCTATTCATGTTCAACATCATGCACCAGCAAAATAAGTTTGTAACATGAGCTGTTTCATTACGCCTAAAGTGTTATCTGTACATTTCATGATGCACTGGTAAATTTGTGCCCCTCATTTCACCTTATCTTCATCATCCATGTGACCCCCCCAAAAAAATCAATTTTGAACCGCGACTGGAAAAGATGAATTATTTTCCACCATGAGAAATAAGGTGAGCAATAAAACCTCTCATGATACAAAAGGGTGAGAAAGGATAACAAACAAGTGGGCGAGATTTGCTGCCTTTCAGCAACCCTCTTAAGTGGTAATGGGATAACCCTGGACACGTCAAGAGCCTATCAAACTGCCCCTCACATTCGACCCCTGGGTGAGACAGGAAGGGCCTGCTTTGTTTGTAGCAATTGGGTCCTGTGTGCAAGGCCGTAATGAAGTGACCTGAAATAATGGAAAGCCCTGGGCCCCGCGCGGATGATTTTTGCTGGGATAAGAGCAGGGATCCTGATTCGGAGTCACAGTTCATTTCATTTTTCGCCTCTGATGAGATCTCCTCCGTTATCTGATAAAATTGAACAGCCATTACCGGCAGGGGCTCAGGCCGGCCAAGCGGTAAAGCGCTGCCGACTGCTCCTAACAGAAATCCTATACACTCCACTTTGTCAGCAGTTTTGAATTCATCGTTTGCTGGGGGTTCAGCCAGATGATAGGAATAATCTTGGCCCAACCAAGATTGACACTTCATTTCAGAAATCAATATTTACAATTTACTTCTTTCAAAGTTCATTCTGGGAGAAGATTCCATATTATCCTTTCCAAATAAGCTGATCATATCTCTCTCTAGTCCTGGAATGGCTTTTCCCAAAATGTGAATTTTTTGGTTTAGGAAAAAAAAAAAAAATCAATGTCGCCATTGTGGGCTTTAATCTGCCCTTTGATGACAGTAAATCTTTTTCTTTTTATAGGCAAACGGCTGTGGGCAGCTGACACCATTTCCTCCCAGAACAAAGCCCCTCGCCCCGTGTGGACGCTGGTAGATACATGGAGCCCTAATGTGGCTGGACACGCCACCGACGGGTCATTAATCAGACACTGTGACAGCCACTTCTTCCCAATCCAGCCCCGACTTCAGCCCCTAGACAAGCCCACTCAACTCCTCACCCACAGGAGGCCACGCAGGGAGCAAAGAGACAGAGGGAGAAGTGGATTGAATGGGCATTGGGAAGACAGGATAGAAAGGGATGAGGAGGGATGCTACAAAGCCATGGTATAAAGGGACTCAGGCATGATAGGTAGGACTTACAGATAAAAGATGGAAGAATCAGAGAAGAGTTGGTACTCGAGATAAACTGTAGTGTACGGCTGTAGGGAAGGGGATTATTTTCTAAAGATCATTGTGGATGGATTATAAACTGATGTATAACAGACATGTATTTACTGAAGTGTGCACCATATCATGCTTCTGAATCATATTTTAACAAGACTAAAGCCTGTTGCATGCTTCTCCACAAACACACATGTATACCTGTAAACCTCTGCAAATTATGGAACTGGCTCATGGGGTCTGTTGAACCTCGTCCCAATCACTTCTTCTTCAACCATCTACCACAACCACTTATCAGATAACCAACATATTTATAAAGACAAGGAGGACAAGGAAGCAAGAAATCAAGGGTAAAACACAGCAAAGTAGAGTTTTAACAAAGAACCGTCACATGCCGCTGTTCTTCTTCTCAATTTGCTTCCATAGATTTGCCCACAGTATCCACTACGGTGTTGAAGAACCATGGCAACTCCTCCACTGTCAAGAGCAGGACTCATGTGAGTGTACAAAATTAGTGTTGCACACAGTATGCATACAGCTGCAGAAGAGATGCGTCACAGGTTTTCTGCAGGAAGCAGAAAAGAGCTTTTGACTCTTAAGCTAGCAGCTCTGTGATGCTGTACTTAAGCACAGCGGTGCTTTGAGCTAAATGCTAACATCTCTGTATTAACATGTTCACAATGACAATTCTAACATGCTGATATTTAGCAGAAATATTGTTTATTGTCTAAGTTTAGGGTGTTAGCATGCTAACATTTGCTAGTTAGTTGTACAACAAATGCTTAATTAAATGCAATTAAATTTTTACCTGATGATGACAATGGATAAAAAATGAAGGGGGAGATATTTCACCAAAAAATACAAATTTGAACCTCATGGTAGCACTGGAAAAAAGATCAGGGGAGCTCCAAAGCCATGAGAATTCATCATCAGAGGACCATACCAAATTTCACGACCATCCATTAAATTAACTGTCAAGACATAAGGCAGAGTCCACATGGATGTGGGTATTTTTGAAAACATGATGCTTCCCTCCTTCACTTTGAAAATAATTCCAAAAACCATCCCTGTCAAAATGAGAATGCAAAGACACAACTGAAGCGCCATCAAGAGCATTACAAACCAACAAGTGCTGATAAAACAGTAACCTTACAGCCACACAAAGAAGACAAAGACAACAAAGACTTTAGCCAATCAGATGCCTGAAAGAATAAGCTATTATCAGAAGGCTACCTTGAGCAGTAACTTCTGTAGCACATTCTGACACTTCTGTTCTTCAATACAATGAAGGAGTAACTGTACATTTATGTACAAACATGTAAAAAGTTCTGTGAACAAGGTTAGAACCAGCATTATCTTGTTAACATTTGCCATTGCACAAAATGTCACCTCACTTGTGATGCCTCACAAGTGAGATAACGTTGCACACTCTGAGATTTAAAGACAAAATTTTGTCAAACACATCAAACAAAAAATGGAATTTCTTAAAATTTATACCCTGGACAAAGTTTACAGAAGCTCAATTTTTAGTGAACTACAGTGCAGTTTGCATTTGGACAAAAGGCCAAAAGCATAGAGAAAGGTACATTTTTTTTTCCAAATATACCACTATATGTGTGGAGAAGACCTTAAAGCCAGTGGTGGTAGTCAGGAGATTCCTTAAGTCAGTAGGCTTCATCCTCTGGAGACCATAAATGTCTTTACAAAATGCCATAGCAATCCATGTTCTAGTGCAATTGTTGAGTTATTTCAGTCTGGACCAAAGTAGTGGACCAGCCGACAGACCAACATCACCATCTGAACTGATTAAGATCCGTGATTAGATCCAGAGTTTTTGATTTAACTCATTGTGGCATACTTTATAATGTAGAACTTCTAAAGGCAATTTCAGAGTCACAAAGCAGTTCGGTTGTCTGTTGCATGATGGGACAGGAGCAGTTACAGAGACAGGTCACCAAGGGGGAAGAAAAGTCACTGGATCAGTGAACCATTCCCAGTCTGTAACATTGCACTCCTGAGATAAAGATGTCGCTAATGCCATTCTCACTAAAACCTGTCTTAGAAATCTCTCTCTGCATTCTGAATGTGGTTGTTCTGCAGTTACCTAAAATGTCAGAGATAAGTCAACTGCCAACCTACTAAGTGAAAATGCTGGATTTTGGAGCCCACGTCAAGACAGCAACCAATGATCAAAACCTTTTGTTTGGAATTTCATTCCAAGTACTCCCGCTCTGTGCGTTTGTTTGTTTCCAGGCCTGTGTGTCTTTGAGCCATAGAAAAGCGATAAGAACACACATTAACACAGATCATCACAAGTAAACCCTCAGAGGTACAACTTGATGCAGTTAAAGGAGAAATAACCAATCACAACTTTGGCTTCACTGAAAACCTTAACATGATTTGCAGCTAAGTTAGAGCCCAGTGAGCATGTGTGTTATCCAATTTTCATTGTTCTTTGGGATTGAAGTGATGTTCCAAATCATCTTATAGGCACAGCTAATGTGGTTTCAATTGATCACAGGTTTGAAGGAGAACCATTTTCTCATTGTCTGTCAGGTGCCTGAGGATAGCATGTAGCAAATGTATATATCCCAGAAAACTGAATATGTGCGCATGAATATATACATCTGGGTTTTTCTAACTGCACCCAGGTGATAACCACGTTTCTCCCATTTACAGCAAGCCCCCTCTTTCTGAGCCATGTATACTCCATTAAAACCCCACTTCCACATAAGCCCCAGTGGATAACATAAAATACTGCACTTCTCCGTATTGACTGAGTAAAATGAAATAATCTATGATGCATGAACAAGCTCTAAATGAAATAATAATGTCCTTAGCGGTGAAAAACGGATTGATGGTACAGTAATTGAGCAGATTTATTTCCACCCGCTGGAAAATGGGAGGAGAGGGAGGCGGCGGTAGTCTACTGAAAACTGCCCTGCTATTTTATTTAATCTCATATTGGAGGAATTATTGGCTGGTAATCTATTGTTAAACATCATTTAGGGTGATGGATTGAGAGCGTCAAGCTTTTCCCCACATAATCAATTCATATCTCATTAGCACGTATTATTTATGATTCTCATAATGTCCCTGCGGGGACAGGGCTGGGGGAGAGCCGGCCTCACTGGAGGTCTCAGCTGTTGCTGAAATGGAGTGTGACATACTGTAGCTTATGACCTAATAACTGCATATATAAAAATGCTTTTGTTTGCACTATTGATTTGTTTCTGGCCATTCCAGAAAGGAATAGAAAAGATTAAGGGTCATAGCGCTCTGCTCCCCCTTTAGCACAGCCAAGAAAAAGAACATTGAGAGAAAAGAAAAATATAACACCTCTGTAGGGTGTGCAAAATGTGTTTCCCATAACAGAATCATAATATGTGTGATAGATTAGGTTAGCACACACAGGGAGTGAAGTCATAAGAATAATTACCATGTAAATCTATGCATGAAATGTCAACAAATCCAATAGAAGATCCAAGTGAACTGATCCTTTTAGCTTAGTCCTCTGTAGTGTTGAGGGTAATGCATGACAAGCCTGTTAGAGTACTCGAGAACTAGAGTTGTAACAAGTAACCTAACATGTTAGTTTTGCATTTAAAGTAATCAGTTATTTAGTTTGTTTTCATATGAGCCATCCACAAAAATATTACCGTATTTCCCTGTTTCTTTTCTAGCCAGTGTTAGCATGTTTGTTGTCACATGATGTGGGCTATATGAGCCTATGTTTATTGTTTTCATCAGGCTGTTCTAATGCACTGTTTGTACATATGCCTACAAAAAGTAATGCACCACAATCCTTGTATAACCCAGGTAATTATGAGCCATTAATTATGTATAATCCACGTGATTGGGAATGCTGCTACCAATGTGCTGACTGTAGTAAAGAAGGAAGTATTTGGCGTTCGGAGTTGGGGCAGGTTGGGGTGGTGGATGGGTCATCAAACACAGGACTCTCACCCCAGGAGACCAGTGTGGAAACCAAACCAAGTGAACTTGTAGTCATTTTAAGGTACGTTGTCACCATATTTCTCATCCTAAACCTAACCACAGCAACTTTACTTTCCTACATCGAATCTATGTAAATTACGTACATAACGTAATTAATGGGGCGCTAATGGCATACAAACTATTATATGTGCATTTTTGTCAGATATATGTACAGCTGTATGAGGATATGTTGGTTTTCAGAGGCTAGTGTAGGCTGTCAGATTGTGAGCAGCAAACACATTGCACGTGCGCCTTCTGTCATGAACTAGGATTTGGCAATTGGATGATTGGATGAGTACATGGCTGACTGGGTTTAGGGGCCACTTTGTCATTTTATTTTGCTAATACATTTCCTAATGCTAATTTGAAGGTCTGCCTCCAAAGAATGAGATGAGATGCCAAATGAGAGCCACTGCTCAGCAAGCAGCTGAGAGACAGTGGGGATAAACAATGTGTAGAGCCAGAATATTGTCACACCTCTATGAATTAAGGGATTGTTACAACCAAAGTAGCGTTTGTGATTGTTGGAATAATGTAAATACTTATGACGTCTCAGGCTACACAGCATGTTTGTCCGTTCCAACTAGGGATGCACGATATTGGATTTTTTGATAATATCTGATATGCTGATATATAACAACTCATTTGGCCAATAGCCAATAACCGATACCAATAACAATATGTCCATTTTTTTCCAGCCTAAGTTCAGTGATCATCAAGTCTCTTCTGTAGTGGAATTAACATCATATTGTACTGTTATAGTGATGGCCCACCAGCAGATAGAGACATGTAACACGAGACATGCTTTTCAATGTATGTAATATTTATTCATTGTGCAAAATAAGAAAAAGCATGTTGGCCGAACTGATAGTTCATTTTAAAGCCAATATCAACTGATTTTGATGAGGCGCTGATATTATCATGCATCCCTAGTTCACAGACAGTCACTATGTCAGGTCAGGCGATAATGGAGTCATAAAATCTCGCCATGACTTGGCCAACAGACATAACAGACTACACATCGGTCCATGACCAATCATCGCTGGTTGTCTTTCACGATGTGTATAATGTCATGGGATTATTCTTGATCTGCTTCATTATTATGTCTATTATTATTATTATTTAAGTCACTATGGTTGTTCATGTCCCAGCTTAACTGTTTTTGTAGTAATGTAAAGTACCACCAGATGGCAGGCGCTACATTTGAAGTACCTCATGAAAACTGTGCAAGTCCCTGAATCGTCGACAACAAGTTCCTGCAAATGTTTCACAATAAAAACCTTTTTTTATAATATAAATGGATTCTCTCCACAGAAATAATAAGGGGCTTTTAATTTTATATGGATACCAGATGTGTTGCATATGAAATAACGTCTT
>JAPZEB010000025.1:21555488-21567295 GCA_029783705.1 Chaetodon striatus | reverse complement strand
GTTGCATATGAAATAACGTCTTGATGCATTAAATTAAACAGGGTCAAAATGATTAAAAAATGTAAACAAAGAAATACAGAGGGAATAAGAAATGAAGGCCGGTGTCTAATGTTTCTGTTTTAAATAAAGGTGGTGCCCTCTGCAGTTGTAGAATTTCATTCCTTTAGATCCTTCTCTATTATGAAAAATGAACATTCTTTGCTAGCTTGACGCTAATGGCAGTACTAACCAGGTTGCTAAAGTGCCTCTGATATTTCAAGCCAGCATTTTTTTTCTTTTTTAACTCTGTCCTGGTCGTCCCTAAAGGAAATGTCAAGTAGGCTATGGTGTTGCTGACATGCAGTTTTCCACACAGCAGATCGCTCTGTGTTCCTATTGGGTAAAGTGATGGCTGTGTTGAGACGTCCTGAGACGTCCTGAGGCGTCCCAGGCGCGGTGTCAGTTGTCGTCTACTATGTCACACTACACCAGATAAAACAATCAATTATCGCACATGACGTTCATTGTAGTTCACTATCCGAGCCAACTCTGTAAGATGGTCTCACTGAAGTATAATCAGGCTGATATCATGTAGTGTGAACCCGCTATAGCTAAGACTGTTTTGGTGAGTTTTGTTTTGTTCTGGTCTAGTTTAAATGACGTGTTTTACAATGAGTTCACAAGGCAATTGAGCTACTTTGGTGAAAGAGAGAAACGTGAATTCAAAAGGTGTATGGTTGTATTTTCTGTTTAATAAGGAAATTATGTGTAAGAATATTTCCTGTCTTGACATTTCAATGCATTCAAAGGTAGGCGCACAGTAGGCAACATGCCATCTGGACAATATAACCAACATGTGCAAGGGATTGTGAAGGGGTTTTCATTTTTCACAAAAGTACTCTGACTAGTTACTTCTCTCAGTAGGTATCGCTGTGACATAAGAACTTACTTTGTGATGGCAGCAATCTTGTACTGTAACAAGTTACTTCAAAAGCAACTTTACCCAGCACTGATCATCTGTGTCATATAGAGCTGCACTGTAGTACAAAAACTGCAATACTCAACATAGGCACTGTAGTTTTGAATCAGTCCTACATACATTATCCTGGTATTGTAGTGTAGTGTGTCAAATGTGTGCTACTCTGAAAATAGTCCCTAACCAATGCACTATTCACTATTAGTCATCTTGGCTTGAGTAACATTTACAGGGATAAAAAAAAAAAAAAAACCTGACCATCAGCTAAGTATAGACTTGAGAGGAAATGGGCTTGGGACTGAATGCCACAGACAGAGTTAAGAAGTCAGACAGTAAGGGCCAACACATAGTTGGTTTTGTGTTTTCATCGTATTTGTTGACAGTTAAAAAAATTCCTTTTAGGTGTATTTATTTCACTGAGCAAGATGGACTCAACTTAATGAAGGCAAAAGTTTTCAAAAGGCCTCAATGTGCTGTACTTCTACACAGAGATTTACCTGGCTACCCATTAGGTGGACATATCCCTGATTAAAACTGCTGTTAAGCTGCTGATACATCATATACTATACTGCAGGAAAAGTGACACGAAAGAAAAAATGTTAATCAGTTAGTAGAAATAGATGATCATTTGTAAAAATCTGTGCCTCCCAAAATGAAAATTAGTGTGATGTTCTGAAAATGAAAAAAGGCAGAATGATTTTTCCCCTAACAGGCTTGAGAGATCTGAGGTCTGAGATGTGTGATCAATATCCTGGACAGGGGCATGCTGAGCTGCAGGAGCTTTCCTTCTGTTCACTGAGCCAGCACAGAAAAGGAAAAGTGTCATATTGTGATCTTTATCCAGTAATCGCCCTGACACACAGTCAAGTGATATATATGTCCGCTCGTTTGCTCCAGGGCTCCATGACTGTCCACAGTGTGCAGCGCAGCTATAACATCTCTGCTGAGCCCTGGTAGCACCTGGCAATAGAAAAAAAAGCTCAGAACCAGAAGAGAATGAAAAAAAGCAATTACAGACAAGTTATGTTCAATTGGACATTGTTGCAACAAAACAGTCCAAGAATGGACGGATACTGGTAATAAGTTTCTGGATCAGTCGATGTTTATTTTCAGCAGCCACGCAAAACAAGCTGTTCAGCTAAGTAGATGCACCACCTGTTCCAAAGTAACACTCGATGGTTTGGAGAAGAGCCTCAGCCAGCACTTGTCACAAGACTGCTCTCAGATCCACACATACATGTGGCTCACAAAGTAACACTAGTTTACTCTGAAGACATGATGTTTGTTTGAATGTTAACTTGCACTTTTTAAATATAAGTGTACAATAGACCTGCAATATTTTTTTACTGGAAACATTTAAGATTTCACTGAGGTGTTTAGGGTCCTTTTTGAGACAGCAGCCTGAGTTGTTAAACTGTATCTCAATAAATTTTAAGGTATTAGTATTGTTTTGTCCACCCTCTGTATGGGCAGGTATTGGTACAGCATTAACCTCACAATACAAGAACCCTGCACTGGCTGCCAGCTCATCACTGTATGTTATGATGTTACACAGCAGCTAACAGTTTTCTGTTGAAAAACTACTATGCAAATGAGTGACAAGTGTCTTTGTGCCAGCACTGAAGGATGTAAAGTTGGTCCTCACTAAACCTCATGCACGCTGGGCGACACCAGTCACAATATTTATTCCATGTCTGGGCTGCTTGAGCACGTCCTAGTCTGCACTGGCCAAAAGGCTGGGAAACACTATACTACCTCACTTAACTTTTAGTTCTGTCTAGACCACTTTGGCTTTTATTCAAACAAACAGCAGGGTGAACTGCTCGCAGATACTGCTGGGGGATGATTCATCCTCAGTACTTCCTATGAAGGGCATCAGCTAATCATCATTGCAAGATTTTGGACTTCATTCCTTTAGTATGTCTTTACTCTTTGAATGATTTATACTGTGATAGCTAAATCACATCAACGTTTTAAGAAACTGATGTCCCTGTAAGATTATCCTAAGTCATAATCATCATTCCCTCTTGTAATGTTACCATGCAGGTTCTTGTAATGCACTGTTCGCACATAAACCTAACAAAAAGTAATACACCAGAAGTCATATATAGCAAATCTAGTCATGAGCCAGTAATTTGTGTATATAACCCACATAATTATAAAGGCTGCAGTCAGGTGATCAATGTGCTGATGGGAGGAAAGAAGGAAATAGCAAAAAGAGCTAAAGTCCAAGTATGGAGTAATGCTTGGGTGATGGATGGGTCAAACAAACTCAGGACTTTTCCCAATAGACTGGTGTCTGTTTCCCATGTGAAGCTTTTAGTTGTTTAAGGTACTTCCTAGACCTAACCTACATAACTTGACTCATTTAACCTAAACTACGTAACTTGATTTCCTGAACCTAACCTACATAACTTTACTTCCTAAACCTGACCTACGTTATTTTACGTTCTAAACCTAACCTACGTAACTGTACTTCCTAAACCTAACCTACACCACGTTACTTCCTAGACCTAACCTATGCAACTGTACTTCCTAAACCTAACCTACTTAACTTTACTTCCTGAACTTAACCTACATAAATATAGTTACTAAACCTAACCCACGTAACTTTACTCCTTAAACTAACCTATGTAACTGTACTTCCTAAACCTAAGCTACATAAGTTTACTCCCTAAACCTTACCTACGTAACTTTACTCCCTAAACCTAACCAATGTAACTTCTCTTCCGAAATCTAATCTACATAACTTCACTTTCTAAACCTAACCTACATAAGGTGTTGTGAACTGTTGTATGAGGATAAGTTGGACCACAAGCATAACTTTTAGATGAAGGTAAAAAAACAAAAAAAAAAAACAAGACATAAAAACTATAAACTGAATTTAGCTACAAATGTACAGTAAAGTACAACTTCTGCCAATGAATCAATATAAATAGTTAAACTTGATGGTAACTCACAACAGGATGCTCCAGAAAAAAATATCGGTGGAAAACCTGGGTATTTATTATTGGCAAGATTTGTGTAGAGGTTGTGGATAAAACATGGGGATGCAAGAAAGTGAAGGAGCTGAGTATGAGAGCACTGGACCCAATGGGAATGGAAACTGGAGGCTGTTAGGACTTTGCCAGCACAGCAGACAGCTCTGAGTGAACTCATTAAAATTGTGGTAAAAAGATTTTTTTTTTTTTTTTTTTTTTAATGGAGTGGTTTTTAATCTCAGGACTCAATCACAGTCATCGGGTTTAGCACTCAAGTCAAGGTGGCCATAGCAATGCCTTTTCAAAATAATGTTTAGGGACATGTGTACATGACAGCTGAGTGTTCTGAAAATAAACAAATCCCTGTCAAAAAAACATGTTTGTCAAAAGGCTTTCTGAGATAAATGCGACATATTCCACAGATAAATGGTAATTGGTGCATCCAAATTAAAATGTGAATACGCAGGCTCAACTTAAGCACCACTTTAGAATCAGAATCAGGTTCACTGCCAAGTAGGTTTTCATATACAAGTTTTTACATACAAGAGAAGCAACTTTCGAGAAGCTTACTGAATCTATTAACTTTTTTTGTAATCTACACATAGCCCTTCAAGGTGATAAGTGAGGTTAATTAAGTCCACGTATGCTGCTGCCAGAATTATACAATGCGCTCACATAACCCCAGCTGATTTTGGCTGACTTTCTCAAGTTCCTGTCAACAAACAAAGAGTATGAAAAAGCATGCACACAAGGAGCTTTCCACCTGAAAGAGCTTTTACGTTCACACGCATAGTAACAGAGTAGCATATAGCGTACTTTGACTGGTGCCAGTAACACTCACCCATTCAGTGGTGAATGTGACAGTTTAAGATCTTGTTTTCTAGTGACTTCTTAAATGCAGAAGTATACTAGAGACTTTAACTGTTATTCCAGTTATCAACCTTTAATCCATATGGGATGCATTACATTTCATATACTGTTGCTAACAAGAAAATTATGATCTCAATACTGCCAAAAATACTTACTGTCCCCAAAGTACCTTTTTTTTAAGTAAAGGTAGCTCAAAATGTAGCCAGTAATTCACACACATTCCTTTGCTTATAATTATTACTGCTTGGAATTGGGTTGTCAGGTGGCCATCTACCAGCAGTAGTATCTATTAGGAGGTTTGTGTCCATCAGTGTAAATTTTGTTCATTAAAACTATGACTTAATATGTTCATCAACCACCTCTGTTTCTGTGACTAAGATAAGACACTGACGAGATAGCCTCAGCATCATTGAACACTAATGGTGGCTATATCATCACGCAATACTGTTGACGAAAAAGATGAGACCAAAATAAAAACTTAACTCAAATCTCCTTTTATTTCAGTTGGCAAAACAAGAGAGAAAGAAAATTATAAAATATTACAATTGTTTTTTTTTTGTTTTTTTTTTTTAATGCAGCAGTTTCGTTTTCCGTGCCACAGGCCACATCAGAACTACACTAGCAGCACACATTGAGCACAGTCAGGAGGACTCGGAGTAACTTAGTCTTCTTACTTAAGGTAAAATTAACAATGATAACAGCAAGCTTCAGAAAAGAAACAAGTTAATATTTGGGCCTATTTTGGTTACAAGGAGCAATGGGGCTCCGAAGAAAAAAAAAATAATGCATTGAATCCCGTTCCAAATAAATATGACAGTCAGAGCATGTTCCATGTCTGGATGTATCCCTTCCCTTAAATTGATACCATCAGACCACTGGACCAAACACTTCCTGCAAAGCTGCATTTTGACCATTTAACCTGTTTACATATTACATAATGGTAAGATAAATTCTTATGTCAAAAAACTTCATCTAAAATGACAAAATTATTGGTCTTGGCTCAGCTTGATTGACTGAAATGGTTAGTATAGTGACTGAAAAAAAAGACTAAATAGGGTTTGTTTGTTTTTTTTTTAATAAAATAAGACTACAATGCCCGGACTTTCAGTCAACTAAAACTTAACCAAATATGATTCACACTAACAAGGACATTTTACACAAGACTGAGACTAGATTTAAAAAAAAAAACAAAAAAAAACATACCAGGCAAAATTAACACCATCAGCTTTGTTTGCAGTTTATAAAATAAAGGTTATAAATAACATTCGTATATCTCAGTGATGTACTCCGGTGACATCCTATGTCAGTTGGGCTACATTTTAGACACTGTGGTGTATGCATGAAGTGCAAAAAGGATGTGAGTGTGGAAGTATCAGTGAGGTAAGGTGTCACTACCACCTTTTCTTATACAAACCTGACATCTACTGGGCAACTACAGTACACCTGCATTAATAATCAGGAAGCATTAAAAATAACTTAAACAATGCAAAAAGCTACACAGTAAATACATTTCAGACGCATTATTTGAAATAAATAACACTTTAATATACAGAGTAAAGTATCTTAGTTTATGCTGGATATATTAAGAATGTAATTGACCACTGTACATAATGTCAGTAAACGCAATATTGTGTTTTGTTTGTGAAAACCTTAAAGAATCCATGTGTTGTCTGTGCTTTGTTAAAGCCTCTAAATTTTGATTTTTAGTTTTGTCTGCACTACTATACGTATATGTTGTATAGAAAGTGTCATATTGTTTAAGTCTTTGTTGCTTTTCCCATGCTCCAGCATTTGAGAGGCATCTGCTAAGTTATTCATAAAGCCCCATTACTCCTTATGCATTTTTAATTGGCCAGACATAGCCTTTATGTCATGATATGGAGGCTTGTAATGAATATTTACTGTCCAATTATTAATGGCCGGGACGATTAATAATAACCTGAAAGGCCGGCACATTAAATTCCACCACACTATTCATTCTCAGGATAAAGGTTGGATTATAAATTGATAGATATATTTCATTATCATAATGTTGAGCATCTTTTTAATCATTTAGCTGATTCTTTATTCTTTGACCTTCATTTGAGTCAGGGAATATTTTTAGCTGTTACTATTCAAACATCTGTAGAGAAATCAGTTTGGTCTGCATGTGCTCTAAAAAGATCAAGTGACTCTGCAGAAGGTCTCACTCCATTTGTCCCTCATTGGTTGCTGAGTAGAATATCATTGATTTTTTTTTTTTTTCCTGACCATATGTCCTTACCTTGAATGTCAGAGATGTTCATCACCCCTTTTTCCAATATTTGCTCACCGTCGTGCCGTCCCATCACTCACACAGACTTCCAGTGTATTTAAAAATGCACCCTCAGCAACTCGACGATCGCCTCGATGACTGCAAGCTTTTACTTTGGAGAAATACGGGGGGAAAGGAAAAGAGGAGGCTGTCATGAATTGGTACAGCTAGAATTTGATGTATCAAAACTGCATGCTGGTTCAGTTTTTAAATAGAGTTTTCTTGCAGCAAAGTTTTAGAATTAAACATTTTGCAATAAAAAAAAGTGCATCTTAGGTTTCACTGACAGATCACTCACTGTAACCGACACACACACACACACACACACACAGTTCCATCTTACAGGAGCTGTCCCGTCTACTGTCTAGCATTTCTTTAATCACATTTACAGCTGTAATACCTGACTGGTGTGGTGACATCAGACAAGTGATACAATGGTGAGACCGGAAAGGAGGGGAAGGGAGGACAATAAAACACTCGCTCTGACACATTCGCTTCCAACAAACCATAGTCACACTTCATATGGAGAATCTATAAAATGTTTCATAAAGTTGGTGTCATTAACTGCATGTCAAGTTGAATAAAAAGTGGTGAAAAAAAAAGAAATAAATCTTTTATGGAAGATGTATGTTTGAAACTCTGATCTCCTTAATTGAAGGAAGGTATTGATATCAACCCCTTTATTTCATGGAAACCATTTTTGACTGAGCTTTGGCGATTGAATTTCTAGATGGATGTCCTCTATTCTACAAGACACCTGTCTCTTATCTCCCTCTTATCTGTGAGGATCGAAGCATGCAGACTCTTTAATTACCTATCCATACAATGTCATCTGTTTGTCCCCCAAGTTGGTGTAACCCGACCTTGAAATCAGAGCCACCTAAAATAAATAAATGAAACCCTAATCAAAAATGCTACTCTCCTTTGGATGGGTGTCAGAGAGGAAGGATGATCCGTCCTGATTTGATTTTGTTTCCAAACCACATGATGCATTCGGACAATTAAAATTTCAGCAAGTCATTCGCTGATAGCCCTGTGAGTGAGTGCCGCTGGGCCGGGTCTTGGGTTTTGGATTTCTTGCGGTTCTGCCGACACTCTGAGGGCAGGTTATTTATTTTGGCCCGCTGCCATGTCTGAGAAAACCATGTTTCTCTGAGTGTGTGTCTGGAGTCACGGAGCAAGGTCAAAAGTGTTCAAAGAGCAGTGAAGAGACCCAGCTTACTTTAAGAGAGGGTGGGCTGCTGTACATGCAGTGCTGCGTTCACCACAGCCGTCTGTTGTTTTCCTCTACAGTATACATTTCTCATCTGTTTACTTATTCATTAACATTTAAGGTAAAGTGCAAACACTGTTGCACTGTTGTTGGTGCAACTAAGAAAGTCCAGTTTGTTGCTTTTGCTCATCACACTTCAGCAGCAGTAGAGTAAACAGACAAGTTTTTTAATGGCACCTGGATTAAAAGCACATTCATGCTAAAATACATTTATATCAACACTGAACCATTATCAATGTGCATGTGTGACACCTTTTTAAGCAAAAGTACAAGTTGCATTTTAAGTTCATGGTTCATAACACTTATCAACACGAGGGCCCAGACGCGTAGACCTCATTTCCAGACCCACAGCCATGAATAGATGTAGAAATGAAATTAAACATTTGTTTGTATATCAATATTTGTGCCCATTCAACCACTCATTAGACCTGTCAATGAGAAATACTGTTAAGAAAGTGTAATTTCACTCAGTGTTGCATTAGCGAGGTTCTCCATTGTTGCCAGAGCAGCTGTTGTTTTGGACAGCTGTAGATATTTGTCACATTTCTGGAAACCATCACAGTGGTGAAATCCCAATCATAAATATTGTTATATTAGAAGGATGATCAGTGTTTCATAGAGCTCATGCTGAATCTGACTTTATAAAGTGCTTCACTGGACTAACAGGGAGATTCATTTAAACTGAAATAATGAGTTCATCAGTCATGATTAATTTAAGAGGAGCTTTATAAATTTGCCTTTGATTGACATTTTACAAAACGCCGCAAAAATAATAACACAATCAGTGAAAGTGGCAAACAACCTGAAAACAATGTCTCCCATCTTATATTTAACCTTGTCCTTATCTCACCCACAGCTGTCTCAGCTAAAACCATGTGTACGCCTGCTTCTAAAGAATGCGTAAGCTGTGCACATTCTCACCGCACATTCTTACATTACACCAGTTTATATGTGGGAAAGGGCAAACGCATGTTTTTTGTGCATACACAGTTTATGCATCTGGCCCCAAACTTGTCTTTGCACTTTGGATCTTCCATAGACATCTGGTTTAACACACTGGTATCCTGTGCCCCAAATAAAAAGGTATAATTTAAGCAGTGGTTGCATTTTATCTGTTTACTTAATTTACATTTACTTAAGTTAAAAATGAATAAATAAATAATAAGTTACTTGGATGTGAGTATTTCTGTTGCATGCTACTTTGTACATTCCACTTCTTTACGTTTATCTGATAGCTTTAATTAAATCACAGATAAAATAAAAATTATGCATTTCTAAAAATGGAAATATCATATATAGAAATAGAAAAATAAGCTCCATCTCAACCAACAATAACAGTGCAATGCTGCTTACACATTGGTGAATCAGTGATACATTTAACAATATAATATTTAATATTCTAACACTCACAGGGGACATTTTTCAGCATCATAACCACACTATGTTTACTTTGGATGCTTTAAATAAGATTTTACATGCAACACGTGCATATGTAAGTAATATTTTCACTGTAGGACTTTAACTTGCCATTGTGTGTTTTCACAGTGGCGTTGCCACTTTTACTTTTTAAAGAAGCTGAATACATCCTCAACCACTGAATTAAAGGAAAATTTTAAACAAACTTTGGTGTCACCTGGTTGAAAAAACTCATGACTCAAAGGGTGTGTTGGAAGATTTCGATAAATTACCAACTGTGTGTATTGTCTCTGCAGAATTACTGTATTGTCACTCTAATGCTCTACGAAATTTGCTTAATATTAATTATTGCAAAGGTGAGTGAACCATGTCTGTTAGCTTAAAGTAGAATAAAGGTAACTGCCATCATTTTTGTCATTTCACAGTTTGAAAAATTAATAAGCAATTCTATGGAACGGCACCAACTTATAGCACATAATAAACCCAATTTTAATGTGTTATACACAAGAAGAAACATTTTCAAAGACATCACTGATGTGTTGTAGATGCACTGCATTGCATGTATTCTTCACATTAAGTATTGACCTCTTCCTGTTTGCTTGTCTGAGTGTGATTGCTGTAGTTACTGGGCGGTTTAAAAGTTTCACCCATTTAGAAGTAGTGTTAACCATGTGGCAATCAGGCAGGAAGTTTTCTTTTAAATTGAACAAAAACAGACTTATGTGTCGACACGTGTGTGTTCCTGTGTCCCTGTGTGTAAATGCATACTCTCAAAGAGGCTTGTGTGCAGCCACTTGTGGAATGTTTCGCAGCCAGTGTGGCATAGCGCCGCAGATAAAAGAAAATTAAAGTGAATGTGATTAAGATGAAGTCATCAAGTATAATCTGCTGCTGCGAAGCGACCCTGCAGGGACTTCTGATAGGGGATACTTCTGTGTCGGGCAGTGGACGAGCAGATATGGGTGTGCAGCAGCCCGTGACACTCTTTTACCCAGAGGGGTCCGTCCACAGTGAGAGTGACAGCAATGATGATGTCATCAAAATGGGCCCTGGCACGATGTGCTTGAGAGTGGTGCTCGGCTATGGGGGGGAGTTGTCGATTTAGTAAGCAGCGAAGCATAGCAACTCCACTACAGGCAGTGCATAATTCCCAGCAACATGGGGAAAGGACATGTCGCTAAAAAAAAAAAAAAAAAAAGAAAAGAAAAAGAAGTGTATGGCTTCACTATAAATAATGAAACACAAATGGCATTCTATACCTCCTGGCTGGCAATGCAGGGGGATTTTTGTTTTTCTTATTACACTCCATTGGGTTTTTTCCTCATTGAATTTTAATCTTGGAGAAACAAAGACCACTCTTCAAAAACAAGTCAACAGGAAATAACCAAACGAGCACTCCTCGAGGATTAAAAACAGTCTGGGAACTTTCTTTATCGGTTTTGCATTATTGTCTGATTGTCTGAATAGAAGTTGTGGCAGTGCTCTTACTGGGGCTATAAGAAACAATATTTCTTTGTGCTCATTTCCCCAGTGCCTTCCCAAGGTAAAAGTGAATGGAAATTACACAATTCATCAAGACATTTTTTCGTTGCCGGTAGAAATACTGAAAAACAAACAAGTTCATGTGCTAAAGACATTCAGGGAGGAGTGGATCAAACACCAACTGACTGAGCAGACAGGTAGATAAAGAGAAGATTTACAGGAAGACAATTAAACCAAAGAACAGACAAACATAAAATAAGTAAATTACTGAATAAATAAATAAATGTTGCAAAAGCCAATGTTCATATCAAAAAGCGATGTGTGTTTTCACTCTCTTTTCACCATCATCTCAAACAATACAGAGGAAAAAGATTTTAAAAATGCAGTGCTAATGTACTAATAATGTAGATTCCTCAGTATGGTCTTAGTGTTGTAGTTCAGCCTTATGTGCAAGCATACAATATTCCATCAAGTCGCAATGCTGCCATCAAGTGGACAACTTTAAACATTACAGTTGTTTCCCAAATTAATTTGCAG
>JAPZEB010000025.1:21535498-21545912 GCA_029783705.1 Chaetodon striatus | reverse complement strand
AGGGCCTGAACACTCACTTGCAGACTGGTGATGCTGTCCTCTGCTGCAGATATCCATACCTCCGCCTCACCAACCCGCTCGGCACACTCATTAACATCTTTCCTCACATTCTCTATTGCTGACAAAATACCATCTTGTTTGGAGGAAAAATCAGATTTCAAATTTGCAATTGCAACCAGTATTGCGTCTGAGCCTGCTTCAGTCGTCTTTTCCCTCTCATTCGGCTCGCTGTTTTCCTCCTCCATTGCCTCGCATGTGCTTGTGTTAGCCTCGCTATTGCTAGCTACAGCTAGCTTCAGAGCTCACCTTAGACGTGAAGTTGGACAACTTCGACTGAGTCGGCTTACTAGTATTTTTACTGGGTTTCCTTTGTGAGAGAGGCATCACAGCTGTCCTTAGACGTCGTTCAATGTCTCATATAACAAGCATTGTCCAGAGTTTTACAGAAAGGTAGTGGAGCCAAAGGGAGCACATCTTCTCAGCAAGCCGCCATTACCAGAACCCCTTTCTTACTTTTTTTTAATTTATTCTTACATGTCTATCTTTTTTTAACTGATTAGGGAACTATGGAGTATAAAATCGCGAGCTGAAAAGGAGGAGACGGGGGAGCCAGGCCTGAGCCGACCACCACGCCAGGAAGAGGAGATACAGACCCGTTCTCCCATCCATCATCATGGGGAATGTGAGATCTCTTCCCAACAATATGGACGAGTTAGCGGTGCTGACCCGGCACCAGAGGGACTACCGGGAATGCAGCATCCTGATGTTTACAGAAACATGGCTGACTGCGCTCACTCCAGAAATGGCGGTGCAGCTGGACGGCTTCCAGCTGCTACAGGTGGACAGGACGAGAGAGAGCGGTAAGAGGAAAGGAGGAGGGCTGGCAGTGTTTGTGAATAATAGATGGTGTAACTCTGGACACATCACTATTAAAGAACAGCTCTGCTGCAAGGACATTGAACTGTTAGATGTTAGCATGAGGCCATATTACCTGCAGCGGGAATTCTCACGTTATTGCGATAGCTGCGTATATTCCCCCCTCTGCTAATGCTGATGCAGCCTGTGATGTACTCCACTCTGTCACAAGCAGGCTGCAGACAGAGCACCCACAGTATTTTCCCAACAATAAACCATGGATTAATCCCAACATAAAGGCTCTCCTTAAGAACACGAAGAGGGCCTTTCAGTCTGGAAACAAGGATGAGCTGAAGGCTGTGCAGAAGAAACTGAGAAGGAAGTTCTGGGAGGGGAAAAACACCTTCAGGAGGACGATGGAGGATCAGCTGCAGCTAAAGAATGTCAGTGGAGTCTGGAGAGGCCTGAAACCCATCTCTGGCCACTCCCAAGCTGCAGGGGACCAAAAGTGGGCAAATGACCTGAACATATTCTTCAATAGATTTGATCTGTCATCTACCCCTTCCCCAGCCCAGTCCTCCATGCTGCAGCCCCCCTTCTCTGCACCCGGGGTACACTGCCCCAACTCCTTCCCCACCTCCTCCTCCCTCTCTACAACACTCAGCGCACAGCCACCCCCCACTGCTCATCCCATCAACCCAACCCCTCCACCCACACCCTCCAATACACAGCCCCCCTGCCCCAACCTGTCCCTCACAACAACCCAGGTGAGAAAGCAGCTCCGGAAGATCAAAGCGAGGAAGGCTCCAGGTCCAAACGGCATCAGCTCCAGGCTCCTAAAGTCCTGTGCAGACCAACTGTGTGGGATTGTTGAGCACATATTCAACTTGAGCCTGAAGCTGGGGTGAGTGCCACAGCAGTGGAAAACATCCTGCGTGGTAGCTGTGCCCAAGACTCCGCACCCCAACGACTTTAGCAGCTACAGGCCAGTGGCACTAACATCCCACCTGATGAAGACCCTGGAGCAGCTGGTCCTTGATCATCTCCGCCCCCTGGTGAGCGCATCATTGGATCCACTCCAGTTTGCCTACCAGCCTGGCATCGGGGTGGACGACGCTGTCATCTTCCTCCAACACCGAGCTCTTTCTCACCTGGAGAACCTGGGAGTACTGTGAGAATCATGTTTTTTCATTTCTCCTGTGCTTTCAACACCATACAGCCTGCACTGCTGAGGGACAAGCTGGAGCACACCGGGGTAGACCAGCACCTCACACACTGGATTCTGGACTGTCTCACCAACCGTCCACAGTATGTGAGGACTCGGAATTGTGTGTCCGACATGGTCGTCTGCAGCATGGGGGCCCCCGCAGGGAACGGTCCTGGCTCCTTTCCTCTTCACCCTTTACACTGCAGACTCATACAACACACCCACCTGTCACCTGCAGAAGTTTTCTGATGACTCTGCAATCGTCGGTCTCATCACAGATGGGAACGATAGAGAGTACAGAGAACTGACGCAGGACTTTGTGGACTGGTGCCAGTGGAACCGCCTCCAGATCAACGCGGGGAAAACGAAACGACTGGTGGTGGATTTCCGCAGGCAAACACCCCCGCAGCGGGCACTCCTGAAGACTTTTTATTACACCGTGGTGGCATCAGCCATTTTCTATGGAGTGGTCTGCTGGGGGAGCAGCATCTTGACGGCTGGCAGGAATAGACTTAACAGACTGATCAAGAGGGCCAGCCCTGTCCTGGGATGCCTCCTTGACTCAGTGGAGGTGGTAGGTGAGGGGAGGATGATGGCTAGGCTGTCATCCATGATTGAGAGTAACTCCCACCCCCTGCAGGACACTTTGAGAACACTGGAGAGCTCCTTTAGCAACAGACTGCTTCACCCAAAGTGTGTGAAAGAGCGCTATCGTCTTCCTCCCTGCAGCTGTCAGACTCTACAACCAGCAGTGCTCCCAGTAGACCACACACACATGCACACGCCAAGACTTTAAAACAAACTGCACTATAATGCACATTCATTCAAAGTGCAAATTTATAAAGACTGTATAGTGTATATATTGTGTATTATTCTATATTTTATACTCCATATGTTCCTCTTTTTAAATGTTTTCATACTTTTTTATAAATGTTTATAATGCTGCTATTTATTGTCTCTTTTCTGGTGTTCTCTGTTTGCTATTGTAAATTTCCCCACTGTGGGACTAATAAAGGACTATCTTATCTTATCTTATCTTAAATCCTTCTTTCAAAATGTAAATAAGTTTATATAATTATTTTCATTATTAGTAGTATTTTCATTATTATTAACATTATTAACACAGCAGCAGCAGCAGCAGCAGCAGAGGTGTAAGTAGTATTTACACAGCAGCAGTTGAAGGTTCTTGTGTTTTGTCCTGCAAGTCCATTCATACATGCTGCATTCCTTGTGGTCACGTGACCAGCGCGCTGTCTAATCACGTCGTTCAAATGCTGTGACGCAGGAGATTCAAAGTTGGCAGCAACGTTTCTGTTGAGATACCCACGAAGCTTTATTTACCTGTCTTCATACGCGGCTAAAGCTTTTTAAAAGCTTATAATATTTATATATGTCTATGTTTTCATACGAGTGAAGAGGGTTTCACTTTCAGAATGGACGGTAAAGTTATCGGACCGGGTCCGTACAGGGCGACCAAACTGGTGAGTCTGTTGGGAACGTAAGGAAGGCACAAATGTGAAAAACTTCATGCTACTGTTAATGTTATAATGTGAGTTAGTTATAAATGTGTAAAGTTTGTTTAAACTATCTGGGTAGCGCCGTTATTGTATATTACTGTGACAATGTATACTCATACATTAAGTAGACTAACGTTAAAGGGATATCGTACTTTTAAACTTGGCTTGGTCGTGCACTTAACGTAAATGTTTAGCTAACAGTTGTTTTACTGCTCGTGTAGAGTTCAAGTATTTTAAATATTGTCCTCGCAACAAAATGAGGGCTCGCAAACAGTACTGAAACTATCTTAGAAGAGTCAACAAAAGCAACTTTTGTGGAGAAATGTATACGGTTTGGTCTAGTTTTGTTGTGACTCTTTCTTAGACTATGCTGCAGTGTTATTTAGCTTCACGTGAACGCCTCATTTCCAAATATATTCTTGTTAGATGCATCCATTAGCAATAACTGCTAACACAAGTATATTTACTATATTCAGTGCTAATGTGTACACCGTGTTGATGCATCATGTGCTCTTGGCACTAACAGCTCCCTTTTAATTTCACGTAAAAGCATCCACAACATACCATGCTATTGTCAGCTGCTACATGTGGCTTGGACCCTTTAACCCCTTTCAACTCCAACATTACTGCATATATTAGTGCAAATTGCAAAGCCATATACTGAATAGATGAGTATGTTCTGACTTGCAATATTAGAATACGCCACATCTACCTAGGCTGTATTTTTTTTTAATGCAAATTTGAATTCTAGTTACTTAATTTACCCATCTTATGTTATTGAGATGTTCCCTGTAAGCCTTTTGATTGGAGGCATTTTGACATGCCATATTAACAAAGGCACAGGTGTTAATAATCATGTTAATGATGGCTGTGTTCCACTAAAGTGTCCCATAGAGCCACAACCATGGATAATAGCAGGTCCCTCAGAGCAAAGTAACTAAATGGGATTCAGCCATTATTTTGTTATTTGCACCTGTGCCTTTCTTACTGTGACATTTTAAAGTGTGAAAAGAGGCTTTATACTTAAGTGTCAAAAGAATCTTAACGAAAAATCTCTGGGATGAATCGGGAGAGATGAGCTACAGAGTTTGCAAGTGCGATTGAAAAGAGAGACCATACTATTATCATTATTTTTTACCTAGTTTATTCAGCTACACCAGGCTGCATATGTTTTAAAGCTGCTGTCTGTCCTATTTACCTACTGTGTGTTGCATATGTCCCATTTGGTATTGAAACACAGTTTATTAAAGTGTACTCAAGTACTTGTAACTACATGGTGTCTAAGTCCCCAAAGCAGTTATTTTCTCAGCAATGAAACCCTAGGAAAAACAAATAACATTCCACCTGCTTCCCCAAAAAGATATATGAGGTGTAGAGACAAGCTAAGTCCCTCTCTACACTAGTTTCTTTTTGTAAGACAGAACTTTTTTTTTTGCATCTTGTTATAATGACACCACTCTTGCCCCTTCTCCAAATGGGCTTAAGGCCAGCTTCTTGGTTTTTTTTATTGAAGTTTCTTTCCCTCTCACATATTTAGTCAGGCTCTTTTCAAGATTGAAACCAGCCAAACTGGGCTGTATCTGTTTCACACAGTTTGATATTCTCCTGGGTTGTAATGGTTGTTTACGCACTGGCCACATTCTCTTTTTCTCTCCCCCACTCTCTCTGCTTTTATCCACTTCTATCATTTTTCTCCTGCCCATCTGGATACTTTGTGAGATCTAATGATCCATAACCCCTGCCCCATCTAAAACACTATGAGGAGATAATGCTTGTTTGTTGTGATATCTGCCTCCTTTTTTGTGACCAGATGAGTGTGGCCTGGATCTTGTGTGTGATTTTAATCACTATTAAGAGAGACAGTTACAGACAGACTGTTACATGCACAGATTTGGTGCTGCTGTATAAATTTAGGCTATGAAAAAAAGAACATGCCAAGTATTTTTTATTTTTTAGGGCTGGATATGTATGTTTTTTTACTCTCTTGTTGTATGCGTCCCTTTCTGACAATTATTAGAAAAATGTTCCAAACAGCTTTCATATCATCAAAAGCATGAACTTGTTGAAAGCATAAAATGCTGCTTTATCGGGGTAGTAGCTTCAATAAAATATCGTACATATTGTATATTGCACTAGACTGCAAAGGAACACTCACTAAGTTTGTTATCTGTCACACCATATTGTCTCCCTTTGTCACGTCTCCCTTTTACGCAGTGGAATGAAACCATTAAACTCTTCCGTGGAGGCATGCCGCTCAGAAGGCACTGGGCACACTTCCGCTACTACGATAGCAGTTTCACAGGATGCGAGGCTGTGGATTACTTGCATGAACTGCTGAAGCGCAACTACAACTTTGGGCCTGAGGTCACTCGATACCAGACTCTGCAGCTTCTCAGAAAGTTCCTCAAGGCCCATGTCATTGAAGATATCAAAGGACGCCATGGGACAGAGGACTTTGAAGACAACAACCATCTCTACAGGTACAACATTGTCATCTTGTACTGCTATTCCTTTTAGTCGATACACCATTGGCAATTTGGCATTGTTGCTCTCTCCAGATTCCCCACCTCGTCTCCCCTGAAGTCTTTTCCAACAAAGCCTCTGCTGAGAGACAGCAGTGACCTTCCCAGACTCATTCGCTGGGATGACTACGAAGAATTGCCTCAGCGGGAAAACATTCCACCCCTGAAGTCTGCTGTCATGGTGAGAAAGAGGACAAGATTTTCAGCTCCTTCACTGTGTGCTTAGACTCATGTTGTGCTTAAAGTGTGTAAGCATATACAAACTTAACATAGAGCAAATGGAAAGATTAAATCATTTTAACTATCTACCCTGTTCAATTATGTATAAGTGTGGACTGTCATTTACATAATTCTGCACTGAGGGGTTATACAGTACACTGAAAAATGAAGAGCAAATTTCAGTGTAATGTAATACAGTATAAGAGCCCAAGAGAAAATTCTCCTTTACTTGAGTGTTTATTCAGACTGCTGCTGTAGGTTCCTTATTGAACCCAATGCTGCGGTACATTTTCATGGTCGTGTTTTGTTAGACATCATTATACTGAAGGGCATTTCTAATATTTTGTCCAGCACATTTATGGAGGAACAAAAACTGTAGTCTTCTGTACTGGACTGTTATTACACAGAGCTTTCAATGTTTCTGCTCATTCAGTGTAAGCCAAAAGGAACCTTATCATTCATGTCTCCCTTCCTTTTTGATCAGACCTCGGATTTGTGGAATAAAAGGCACAGTGTAGCTATCGGAGATGTGCATGAGTGCAAGCTCATACGGAGGAAGGAGATAACACCAAAGCAAGTGGACCACATCTGGAAATCTATGACCGTTGTGCAGTATGTAAACCTTTTACATAACTTATTAAACACCTCTACTGTTTGTGTTGTTTGTATCTTTTGCTCCAGATCAGTGGTTCCCAAACTTGTAGACCACAGCACCCCTTGAAAGCAAATGTTTTCTCGTTGCACCCATATGCAAAACATGCTCTTGACTCAACTTGGATAGAGTAAGCCAGATCACATATAATACCACAGTGAATGCGGACAGTGATGTATATCCTTTTTCCGCAAGCAGCCAGAACCTGTCCCTTAAGCCATTAGCCAAGTGGTGTTCAGAATCACTGTGTTGAGATTGCTCTGACAATTACCATTATTCTGACGGCTCAGCCCTTGGAAAACCTCCCGAGCTGGAAATAATTTCTTGTTACTATGACTACCAGCAGATTTGAGTTGTCACGTCATTAGCTATGGCATAACTGCATATGGTTTTTTTTTTTTGATTTTTTTTTTTAATGTTATTTACAGACACCCACCCCAGGGTGATGCACCCAGTTTAGCAATAACTGCTTTAGATACTTGATGCCAACTCTGTTGTTTTAGTTTACAGAGAGTGCTGGGCTTACAGTCATTGGATGGAATTTTAAACCCAACGCATGTGAACGGCAAGCACATTGTTCACAATGTGTTCAGCGTTAATAAGACGGGCATAGTCGTATTGGAGAACAAAGCCGGTATGATGCATTTGATTCACAATTAGAAGAGCAATTGTTTTTTGCAACTTGTGTATTATGACTCACCTGTCTCCTTTTGCATCTCCAGAGGACATGCCATATTGGGTGGTATCAGCCATGAAATGTCTTGCCAATTGTAAGTGTATATTTAATGCATACTCTAAATATTACCTTAAAACTGAAGTTAACTGTATGTTTCAGGTTGTTACTGGATGAAGCAATAAACTGCGCCTGTCTTCATTCTCAGGGCCGAATGGGAATGAAAGCAAACAGCCAGTGTACCCAGGCTTCGAGAGGGATGTTCTGAAAACAGTAGCAGATTACTTTCAGAGACTCAAAGAACCCCTGCTGACTTTCCATCTTTATGAAGTCTTTGTCAACATTCTCAGTAAGAGCTTCATAGTGTGGATGATGTGTGATGTGGTGATCCCCTATATATTATTTGTACACCACTGCAGATGCACAGTTGTTGGTGTTCATTTTGTCTAGCCTGTATGTTTGCCCTCAGGAGCAGGACTTATCTCTCTTCATATCTCCACAGGTCTGTTACAGGAACAGGAGGCAGCCACTGAGGCTCTTCAGGTCAGCTGTCTCTTACTGCCGCCGCCCAATCGAAGACGCCTCCAGCTTTTATTGCGTCTCATGGCCCGTGTTTGCCAGAATCCCCACCTGCCACCACTCAATGACGCCATTGCCACCCGTACACTGGTACACATACCGAACAGTTATTTGCTGCATATCTTTTTAGAATTTAAATAAATAAATAAATAGGACTGTTGGGAAATCCCACAAATCAGTCCTGTAATTAATACCATCTTTTTTGAAAGCTTTTTATATTGTGTAGGAGAGGATGTGTTAGCCATAATTTATGTCTGTGTGTTATGTTTTGTATTGGATTTTGCAAGGTGAATGCCTCAGACACAGTCTCCAAGGGGAGACAAGAAAGAAAACATGCAGGCCTAGGGGCAAAGAGAAGCAACAGGAATATTGTTGTTCAGAATCCTTGCTATCTATTACAAGTCAGTGGGAGGTGGAAAGTCTTCTCTTCTTAAAAATGTGGATTGGAATACCAAGTAGTCTAAATCTGCACGTGGTCGACATAGCAAGCCAGTTCCCATGATTTGACTTTTATCAACCCACATGTTTTGGAAACAGCACCTGCAACAATGCGTATATACTAACTGCATAATGCTTGGCTCCTTATTTCTATGCAATATTAGTTATAGACATATAGAATAGTTTTATAACGATTGTGAGAGCCATTATTTTTGAAGAATGGGGTTCTTAAGTGCTAATGTTGCCTGTCTCAACACATCAGGTATACTAAGGATGTGAGATTTGTTCATTAAAATCAAGTATGATGTATGCAGACATGGATACACCTCGCGGTCACTTGCACTCACCTTTCCACAGAATCATGACACATTAGAAAACATTTTTTAGGGAATATAGGGCACCCTTCTCTAGACAAATTAAGATATTTTATAAAACACTCCTTTCAGCACATAAACTTAAGATATTTCAAATAAAGTCACTGAAAATCTCAAGAACAAAATGTAAAGCTGCAGAAAGACTGAGGAATAGCTACATTAAGTAAGTCAACCTTGAGTTTAGAATTGTTATCACTCAAGGTTATACTCATAAGCTTCACTAGAATAGTGTTGCAGCTGTATTGTGTTAGATTTAATTTCATAGGACTTATAAATACTGTGTAAATACACCAGGAATATGGAATCATGACATCTGAACTTAGTTTGTTTCCAGCTAAAACAGGCATATCTAATCCTGATTTTTTTTTTCTTATGTAATCAGTTTGCTATGCTTTCTAGGTAATGCTTCAAGGTTCAAAACAAGCCCAGTCTGTAACACTACGTGCATACAAAATTCAAATATTAAAAGCTTTACAAAGGTTGTGTTTGCTCTGGGACCATTACTGTGGTTTTATTTGACAGGTGCTTATTATAATTAATTTACCACCAATATTTGTGTGATAAGCAGTGTAAAGTGTCGCTGGAGGATGATTTCAAATTTTTCTCCTGTTGTGGTCTCTGTCCAGATGGTGCAGATGTTCTCACACTGCGTTCTGGGCTCAGTGGATGAGATGGACTTGGATGAGCTGTTTGCCACCAAACTGGTGACCTTCATGATGGAGCACCACACCACCATCTTCCAAGTTTCTTCCAAGCTGCGCTGCCAAGTTGAGGAGCACCTGTCCCACCTCAAAAGAGTTCAAGTCAGTACACTGTCTGAAGTTACAGTTCATTCAGGAATGAGTCCATATGTACCGAGCCAACTGAGGCCTGTGCCAGATTGGTTAAATCATCTTGCCAACCACTAAGTATGGAAATGTGCTGCAGTTATTGTTTAATTTATGAGTATTTCATATACATTTCTATGTTAAGTGAGTGAAAAACACTTGTCACACTAGCTTGAGGCCGTGACCCTGTGTTTAGCTGTTGGTTTAGTGTCCCATTTGGCAACATTACTTTTTTGGATTTGTTTCAGTATCTGAGATCTGTGATAGAGAGCTACACAAGGGATGGAAGTGGGAGCAGCCAGTAAGCAGCAGTATTATAGGATTATCATGTGATGAAATTAAATTCACTATAAGAGAATATGAGCTGCTCTAGTCATGGAGGCAATCATATAAATATAGTGTGAACATCAATAATTTTAAAGGGGACCTATTATGCTCATTTACGGGCCTTTGTATTGATTGTTGGGCTCCTATAGAGCAGCCACACACGATTACCTGCACCGAAAGCTTTATAGATCTTTGGGACGCTGTGTCTCTCGCTGCATCACTTC
>JAPZEB010000025.1:21523845-21535398 GCA_029783705.1 Chaetodon striatus | reverse complement strand
CTAAGATAGAAGTCTGATACAAATTCTTCTGTACTGTATTCTGGTAAGGGTTGAAAAGCCTCTTGAGGCAACAAGTATTTGCTAACTGTTTAAATTGCTCCTGAAACCTCTCAGCCTTCACAAGTACATCAACATTTGGTGTGCAAAATCATCCAGTGGGCCGCGTTGGACCCTTTGACACCTCTGATGTGGATAAATGAATAATGGGCACATGACTTATTTTCCATCCAGCATATGGCATACAGATTGTTGAGGACAGGAGTGATCAGTATCACTGCAGGAGCAGGCAGGTGCAGGATTACACATTTACTGGGAGAGAGTGTTAACTGTTGAAAATCCTGTAGAAAAGATTGGGTGCAGGAGTGAAAAACAGTCATGTCGATCTGTGAACAACAAGAGTTACTTGTATGACATTGTGGTGGAACACAGACAGGCTGAGGGACAGTTTTCTCTATAATTTTGTGCCTGCCCTCATGAGCACCTTCACGCAGGGACAGGGGTCCTTCTCCTCTATTTTATTCTTGTTTGCACAGTTGGTTGAAATTGTTGTGTGCATGTGTTTTCTTTTGGCAGGCATACTAGAAAATGGAACACAGACTGTATTGACAGGCTGTGTCCAACATTGTTTGGCCTACAAATGAAGACCTTATTGATTTCATCTTTTAGTCCAACGTGGATGCATAAGCTTCCACGTCCCACGCTGTGAACTGGACTGAAAACATGATTTCATCTTAAATGAATGCTTTTAATGAGATTTTAAAGCTGTAACCACCCGGCACATTTTATTGCTGTTTACTAGTCATATTAATTATCCACATTGAACTGTCTGGTGGAGCACACAGCCACCCACTGTGTTGTGTTACACTACAGCTGCTGAGAGGGTAGATCATAAACCATTATAAATGAATCCTCAAAACTGTATAAAAGCTGACGACGTACAGTTGATGTGCTATATTTTCTCACTAGCCAGGTAAGTCAGAAGCTTCAGGTCACTGGCTGTGTATTTGTGTAAGATTTTGTGCATATTTCACATAAAAACATTTGACCTTGATTTTGTTATGTGCTAAAGTCATTATTTATCGATGATAATGTGGCAGTAAATAAAGGAACCTCAAATGTACTCTCCTTTAATCCTTAATTTTATTTATTTATTTGTGTATTCATAAAAAAGCAGACAACCAAATATCCCAAACATCATAGTTTGGATCACACCAGTTCGTCACAAAATATGTGGATTAATATAACATTGTCTTTGTGTCTTCCATCAGATCAAATACGCAGGTTCAGATACAGACTTCAGCGCATCTCCAGCTTTTTGTAAACAGATCAGGAGGGTGGATGCTGAGGAGCCGAGGGTGATAGGAACCCAGACCCCCCTACAGGCGCTGCTGGAAGGCCTGATCGCAGACAAAGAACTCCCTGCAAAGGACAAGAGGAAAAGGCTCAAACAGGTATGGCATTTTGAAATGTCACTGACTGTAGATGTCAGAGGAGGTGTCTGTTTGAAGTTGTGATGGGCAAATATAGCAAAATCTGCTCTTGAGCGATATGTGTAAAATTTACATATGAGCCATTTCTGTTTGTGAATGTATGTTCAAGGCCTTGTGTTATAGTATGTTAAAGAAAGTTAAAAGCTGTGGTCCCCAAACAAACTGTATCCTTTTGTTGTGCAAATACTGTACAGTAATAATTCATATCCTCCCCTTTTTCAGTTCCAGAGGTCGTACCCAGAAGTCTATCACAATCGATTCCCCACGGAGGAAAGCAAAGCTGCTGTAGTACCTGAGAAAACCCCACGACTCAAACCTCATCTCATGTTTTTCAACCTCAAGAAACCCTTCCAGCCCTTTCAGAGGAGCTGGAGTTTTAGGGCATAACCTGCCACCTCTGACACGTCTACACTTCAGGCTGTATGCACAACTCAACCTCAGCATCATGAGACAAGAAGCAGTGTGGCTAAAATGGTACTCTGGCTTCAATTTTAGTCTCACACGGGTAAACCACAGTTAAATGTTTAAAAATAATGAATTGGAGTTTGTAGCACTATTAAACTAAGATAATAATTTCAAGGGTCACTTCACACAAATGCACACATAAGGACATCCCAACTGACTCCTGTCAAACCAGATAGCTTTGTGTAGTCGCAAAACATTGGCAACTATTTTTTTTAAACCGCAAACAAATGTGGATGGCTGAACTGACCCTTTTAAAAAATACAATTTACTGTATTGCTAGAAAACTTGAATAAATTATAGGAATGCACTAACACTAAAACAAACATTGATGTTTCTGCAAATGAACTCTAATAGTTGTTCTAAAAATGGTATTGGTACATTTTTCTACTAAGATTATGTATCTTAGAAAGACCTAATTTGCAGTGATGTCAAGGGATTGACATTGCCCGTCCTGTAATTGAATGTAATACATTTCAAAAGTATTAATAGGTTATTAGATGTTAATATTATAGATTGTAAACAGTTAATGATCAAAGTACATCATGCTCTTAAAACATTTCTATGGATATATACTGTAGTTTTGTACTGTAACAGAAATATTCAGATGCATTTCTTAGTACTGTTTGGCTTTCAAACAGATGATGCAATTTTTATGATCTTGAGATGATTTAATTGTAATGAAAACTTCATAATTTGGTCATTATGATGTTGTAAGTAGGCAAGTCAGAGCCTGATTTGAAATATATATTTTAATCTTTGTTACTTATACAGTTACTTTGAGTCAATATACATATCAAGGGTTTGCTAAGAAAGGGAGTGGATGTAGTTGCTGCGCAGCTGAAAAGCTTTGGCTGATAATTGCATTTCTTACTACGAAAAACAAATCCTGCTCTATGTGCACTCTTAAAACAACTCATTTCATGTTTTTACTTGATGGTTTTATTCTGTATATAAGCACTCTTTGTGATTGGTACATATTTCAATGTCTCATATACTCTTCTTTCACTATTTCAATTTGTCTTGTCATTTTCCATCACCTGCTGTTCTGTCATGTCAATCAGGTTGTTTTTCACTTAATTTGAGACTTAAAATTTTATTTTTATAGTGATTAAGTGCTGATATTCCTATTTGGATTTTCCTAAATGCTCTTGAACAAATGTAATAATGCTGGAATAACTGTTACACTTGAATTGCTGCTGTGTACTGGAAAAAAATCAACAGGATAAAAGTGAATTCACATTGATGCAGATTTTTCTATAAACATTCTAACTGGCAAATGTTTCTGTTTTGTCGTCTATATTCTTGGGTGCAATATTTAGCTTTATTTGAGATTTCCACAGGGAACATTGTTTTGATGTAACCCACACAGGAACATAAGAAAAATGCATCCTCCAGCATAGGGTTGGGAGCTGAATTTGGTGCAATTTCCTGTACCATTACTTCCTGTAGAACAGTAATAACATCGCAAAGGCACAGTTTATTGTGGGTGACTGAAGTCTAATTTTCGTCTTTGTTTCTGGGTTATAATTATTGCTTCATGTAACATTTTATTTGAACATTTTTAATTGGTTACTAGCCCATTATTGATACTTTTCATACTTAATTCTAAATGGATGGAAGTTTGAATGGTTTAATGGTACACGTACAGCATACTTAATCATCGTAATAAAGTAAGAACATACATAAAGGCCCCTGGATAATACTTTTATACCACACTTAATCATTTTTTACCACACTCACCCATTATTAAGCGATATTAATATGCATTTTTCTCAGACAAGTACTAGGGAATGACTGAGTGAGCTACAGTCTCAATTAAGTTGTCAGCCCTTTTCTATCTTCTCTGCACACATGAAAAGCTTTAACTGATGGTAATCATCTGCCATGACAGATTAAATGAATCTACAGGGTGCTGGAGTGTCAGTGAGATATTCAGCAGTTGGTAACCTGCATTATTTTACATAAAAACATCCTACACCGTAAAACACTCAGAGGTTATTCTTGTGGCTTGAGTTTATGTTTTTCAGAAAATGAAACAATGGCAGTGAAACAGTCTATGGCATTCACCTCACCAAAGGCATACATTACTGTTTTATTGTTGTCACTATGTGTTTTCATTACCTCCACTGGTGGTAGAAAAACTTGAAAATTTTGTTAGTCAAAAAGTAACTGGATGGTGAAACGAGAGTAATGGTATGTATATATGTGAAGCGTTTCTCTTTTAGGCAACTCAGCTATGGTCTACACAGGCCATGAAGCAGTTAGGATTAAAGTTTATTACATGTGCATAATAATAGTGACTTCGTATAGAGCTACGAGCATTTCCAAAATGTGGGTAACCTACACAAAGTAGCCTACTCTGCCTGAGTCATAGTCACAGTGGCGATTTGACCTAAATACTAACGTCAACATGCTCACAATGACAAAAACATGCTGATTTTTAGAAACTGCCATCGTACTTTACTATGTAAACATGCCAACATCGCTGTTTAGCACCAACAAAGAAGTACAGATGATTCTAATGGGAATGTAATTACACTTGCTTTGCATGTATTCGGTCATAAACGAAATATTTGACTAATTAAAACTTTGACCTGGTAAACACTAGATAGAATGTGAGGGGATCACTAAAGTTGTCACAACTAACCCTGAGAGAGACATCATCGCATGTACCAAATTTAATGGCAATCCACCACAGCAGCTGTACAGTAGTTATTGAGATATTTACTGTAACTAAAAAACAAAATTTTCAATCCAATGGTGGCGCTATGGGATCATTAAAGACACTTGGCCTCACCAGTGGCAACCATGAATGTCTATTTAGTAGCCATCCATCTGGTAACTATGGAGATACTTCACTAGATCAAGGTCAAGACATCATCAGCCCATCCTCCCATAGACCATACATATCTACCACATTACATGGCAATTCATATTTCAGTCTGAACCAAACGCTAAACTCAGACAAATAAGTGTGCCTTTATTTGCACCTTCCAGATCATATTTGCAATTTTAGCATTCTAGCATCTATAAAATTAGTTTTGTTAGTGTGACCACACATTTATGTTTGCCTGTCAGTATCATCAGGTGTTGTTAGTGGGCAACTGGGCAAGATCCAGAAAATCACAATCAAAACTGAATGATTGTGAATGTGATTCTGATTTGAAACCCAGTTTTGATTAGAAAGATGCACCACATGCAGACAAGCAGCTCTTATTGCTGACTTGAGTAATTTATCTCCCCTCTGCTGTTGATTCTGTTGTTGCCTGCATTGTTATGTCCAAAGCAATGCAGACAGATACAGGAAGTAGAAATACAAAGGCACTGAGGCTAAGCTTGGGCCAAACTCAACCATGGACTTTGATGCTGTTAAAGAACCACACATGTTCTATAATGTAGCCATCACCTAATGATTGCAGTTCTCAGTTAAAGAAGTCTTAGTTAGTAACAGCCTAATGACCCTCTGCAAGTTGTCATATGTTGTTAATGATGTGGTAATGTGAAGAACTTGTGAAATGATTACATTACTCTAATGGATGGTGGCATTAAGGGGTCTCAAGTCATTATGCTTCAGGTATTATCAGTGCATTAATATTCCAGCCTGCAGAGAGTACAGTAGGTGTTCCATTTAGTGTGACTGGGACGAGCTGATGTCTCAGCAGTGGAGTGAAGGAGAGGGAATTAACTCCATCGTCAGAGACTTCTTCAGCCTCCGAATCCTTGAGGGCAAAATCTGACTGGAATACAAAGCAGCCCATTTGCTGTCATTCATCAAGATTGTACAGGCTGGCATAATGTACAGCTTTAAACCCGGCTCAAGGTCAAACAACATGTTTGATGTTGACATGTTGTTGACAGGGTCTCTCATGCAAATTAGGACACCCAAAGAGAAAAAAACACTATTATCAATGACAAAATCGAGTTTTCCTAATTCATATCATAAGCACTTATTGACCAATATTTTTTATTATTGTCTCCCTGCTATGGCTGTTGGTGATATGGGGTCAAGCTGGACTCTGGTCCTTGCTGTATGTAATTTGTTTTCCCTTATGTTTTTTGTGTGCTACAGCGTACTCTCACAGATGCAGAAAAGACTGTCAAAAGGGCAATTATTCTCGATCGTGTGAGTGTGGGAGAAAAAATGATGCTTTCATGGTAATTAACCTAAGAGGCCTTTTTAAAGTCCTTCACCGTTGGCATGCTTTATGCTCTGGCTGTCTGGAGGTTAGGATAAGATGAGGACCTTGACTCCTATTATTAAGAGTCTGGACCAAGGGTTCAACAACATTGTTTTGTCTCCTCCAAGGTAGCTTGATTATAAATAATTGTGCATGATGTGGGATACACTGTTTCAGGCTGAGTGAAGGTAATGTTACTTTAAGTTTTTGATATATCTCTGTCTGCCTACGTTCTGTACTAAGATCTTCTCTAGTCACATTTGTATTTTCATTGAACTTAAATATTCAAGTAACACTTAAGCTAACTGAGTGTGTTGTTATATGTCAAAGTAAAGATCGTCCTGAAGTCCAAGTTTTTTTTTTTACAGTGTGGAGAGGATATCAAGGTAAACACTTTTCACAATGGTCTTCCACAGTTTTAAGCAGTCACAGTAACATGGGCCTGTATCACACTTTGGTGTTATGTGTTTGTGAGTCAGCCCATGCTCTTCAGTTGGGAAACCCCATGCTGTTTCCCTAATGCTTTTCTGGGAATAGACATGTAGCCATGGTAATTTGTTTTTCACTCTGGAAGGTTTCTTGCTCCTGACCTGACAGCAGCTGGCCCTGAAGTCATGACAAAAGAGAGGGAGACGCAGGCTGAAAGCAAATAATAATGTAGCTGATTTACGTATGAGTGTGGCGCATTGTTTGAGATGTTGGATAGATGAAAATAGCACAACAATGCATGGGAGAGAATAGAGCCAGGGGGGCCCGCCACACCAAGCAACACAGGGTGAAAGAAAATCCTGCTGGATGTGTATCATTCTCGCACTGTACTGACCCACAACACTAATTTGTTAGATGCACTACTGGTGCTCTTTGACTGTAGTTTGTTTCTGCCAGCAGCAGACACAGGAAGTTAATTAACTAATTAAGACAAAAAACATTTAATTAATTCTGATTTTTACATGCTGAGCACTAACCAGGTCTCCACTTATTATGCATCAATATTAATCAAAAGAGCACAAACACTCACAGCACAATGTTTACCTGCTCTGCAGAGAAGCAGCAAAACAAGTGTTCCACTACTTCTTTTCAACTAATGAATGTACCATCTCTCACTGGTATTGTTATTCCAACACAAAGGTGCAGGAAAGGAAAATAAGATTCGGTACACATCATTTTCAGAAATGTCTGGAAAGTATTTTGAATAATGCTTGCTGTAAACACAGCTTGACTTTCATTTAACAAACAGCTTGAGCAGAGAGGACACTGCAGAGGCTGATGTGAGGCTGGCTTAACAGTCAGAAATGAAGTAAATTAGGAATGTGGAAGTTTCCGGGGAAATTATGGCAGCCTATCTGCATGATATTGAATAATTTCAAAGGTTAAATGCTGCAATGTACGCGTGCTTGGTAATGGGTGACCTTTCAATCTGGCTCTCTGTTTTGTTACTTTATCTCCAGTCTGCACGGCTGCTGGGTGAAGCCAAACTTGAGCCCATTTTCACTCCATTAACGTCATTAACAGCAAATTTAGAGGAAATTAGGCTGCACGTGGGAAGACTGAGCACCATGTTTGTTTGTGAGTGAGTGAGTGAAGTTTTCTTTTAGTCGACGTGTTTGAGTGTTTTTCTGTTGCGTGAAGTGAGAGTGCTTTTTGTCTCTTTCCCTTTTGTGGTGTAAAAAACACCATTAAGCTTTTGTGCTGATTTTAAGATTAGCAATAATGTGTCATGTTTTATTGGGGAAGAAATAAAGATGCATTATGTAATTGACGGCAAAAAAAAAGTGAGATGGGTTCATGTATTCTTCCCGATTGTACTTCTTTTAATGAAGGCAGAACCAGTTTATTAGTTTTAAATGAAAGGACTGTTATGAATTATTATCTCCCTGTGCAGTTTGAGTGTGAAATCTGAATCATTAATACGCAGATGGCTCTCCATAATTTCAAAGTTTTTGTTGTACAAGTGTTAGTCTGAGGCAGAGATGCTCTTAAGGCAGGAATGAAATTACTTTTACATCAACAAGAGCCAAAGTTCTTCTGATGCTGCCTCTATCTGCGTCATATAACAGGCGATTTTAAATGGCAAAGATGAAATTGTGGGGGAAAGAATACTTTAAATAGCACTGACGTCTGCTTGATTCATTCAGGCTCATTTAGAAAGGACCTTACACACTTAACCTCCTGGCCAGTGTCAGCTTTCTGTGGGTCTTCGGTAAGCACATAAGCAACCATCATAGAATGACCGAGTCACAGAAAGAGCTTCTGTGGGAGTAATTCAACGTCATACAGAGCAGAGGCATCCACAAAACCTCTCAACATCACTTGCATATCTATAAACATCAGACAAAGAAAAAATCCATTTGCAGTATTATATTTAGTAGTATGGCTCTGTTCCGGGGCCTCTCTGCCTTTCCTCGGCCTACGCAGAAAGCCTCTTCCACGCACCTACATGGAATGTCTAAAGCGGAGAGAGCACACCTCTCTGCCCTTCCACGCACAGAAGAGGAAAGCCTGAGTCAGAGAGAGCAAACCTCCCTGCCCTTCCATGCGCCTACATGGAAAGCCTAAGGAGCCTAAGAGCAGTATCAAAGACCCCTCAGGAACAGAGCAGAGCCGCATCAATGACAAACAGGAATGACACTGATAAGTCAGGCACAGCATGAAAAGGAGGAGCTGGGGTGGAGGCGGGTTGTAAGGTGGCTTGCAGAAGAAGCAGCAACGGTAGGCAGGCCAGCGCAGTTTAAATAGAGCGCCCTGAATGAGATTCACCAGTTGGTTGCATAGAGAGGAATCATGTGATCTATTGGCTGATTGCCTTCATCAATCAGCTGCTCCATCACTTGACTGGCTGTTTGAGATCAGCTGATGTAGCTGGATGTGAGCTGAGCTTGACCTCATGTCCTGCCTGAACTAATGCTGTGTTCTATTAATGGCGCGAATCAAAAATGTATTCTGAAATAGAATAAACTTGTCTAAGTAAGCAAGTTATTTTTTTCCCCAGCCTCAGCATGTTTATCTAGATCCAAACCCAGGTGAGTATCAGCCAGCCTGCTATCCATAACAGTCGTGGGGAATAATAATGAATTGGGTAAACAAAAACGATGTGCCCATGTACATCACCTAGATTTGGCCAGCAGAACTGTGCAGTGCACAAAGTACTGAATTTATCCAGTGCCGACTGAACAGAGTTCCTTCTCAAACCTTGATTTTCGACTGTTTGCTGCCTTACTTTGTGATGTATGCCAGCAAAGTTTTCTTTGTGAATGTGTAGGATGATTGGGCAACACTATCGGAACTGAGCCTTACACAAAATGATTTGGATTTATTTGTTTTACAAGTGCATGCAACTGAACCTCATTTAGATGGAAGGGAGCAAGTATGCATTTGTGTTGTTTGTTTGTTGGATTATTAAGATCTCCATCAGCTTTTGCATTGCAACAGCCATTCTTCCTGGGTCTACACAGTTACATAGAGACAAAACAAAACACACATTTACACTACACAACACAAAGATACTAAATAATACATCATAATGCACATTATAGTTTACAACAACGTAGTCTACATTACACTCAGTCACAAAAAAATCCTTCATGACATACAATAGAATAGAATGCCTGTGTGTGTGTGTGTGTGTGTGCGTGTATCAGATATATCCATCTATCCAGCTTTAGCTCAACCACTGTGTTTTGTATTCAGTACAGCTCTCTCTCTGTCACATTTGCATTGAAATTCTCACAACTCTACATTCACAGTGTACTCAAGGTCCACTTGAAGCAACATCTATATTATTACAGTATTATTAACTGATATTGTTGTATTATTAAAAAGACTAAGAGCCTACAGATTTGCCAGCAGCTCTGTGAGGCTGAGCTTAAGTCTGTCGAAAAATGTTGAGATCACTGGAGAGGTAAAAAATAAAATTGAAATAAAACATCATAAACATCATATGGACAAAATTGTATAACACTCCATCCATTAGTTTTAACATTTGCTAATTATTAGCATTAAATACAAAGTACTGCTGAGAACTCATGAGAATGTAATTAACTTTGCAGGTATCTGGTCATTAAAGTACCAGACCAGCTGTAGTTTTGACCTGGTGATGTCACTAGATGAAAAGCTGCGGGACAACAAAGGTTTTTAATATTAATCTTTTGGGCAGCATGGATATCTGTACCACATTTCATGTCAATCCATCCAGTAGCTGTTGAGATATTTCAGACTGTGGTCTTGAACCGACTTATATTAGGTCTACTACTTGCACAGATTCCATGTGGTTTCATTCTCTATAATTTTGGTGAAATGTCAATGGCGAAAACAGCCATGTCCCTTGTGCCCTGCCAATTACCAAATTTCCCTTATGTGTCCACTGCTGCCTCTAGTTCCAAAGTCATCATCTCTGTCATCATCTGATATGCTGTGGTTGACGTGTTCCCATGTACAAAAACTAATGTGGACAAAGTTCCGTTTTACTCCTTTAACATACAGCTGCCCTGAAAACGACCCCTTGCCGCTTGATATTTACAGTACAAGGCATCATGGGAAGCCATGCTGTTTCCTCTTAGGGATCATTGAATTTAATTGATGCCAGGAAATGTTCCCCAGAGGTGTGTTTTCAGCAAATACCAAACCTCTGAGGGGAACCCAACTGGTGGGAACCTACACTTCTATTTTGGCCACAACCCAGTGTCATAGTGAGGCTGAAGAAAAGCTCCTTTTCTAGAAGTGAAGGCCTCAATGGGACGCAAGGACACTTTTCTGTTTTTTAATTTTAATTTTTGAGAAAACACTGAATACGTTTTTTTATTATTTTTTTTCTTAAGCAAAGCACATATTGTAATGAAAACATTTTTTTTCAAGGAAATGCCACAAAGTTTAATATAATTGTATAATATAGGTAGCACTGCATAAAGACACAATCAAAAGCCTGGACATAATTCAAAATACCATCCAGATATCGAGTACTTCAGAAAGCCTTAGCTGTTTCTCACATGTTGCATTTTCAAGCACAGAAAGTTTAACAGACAAGAAAATCATCTTTTTTTTTTCCTATTCTGATAAATTGTTTGAATTGAACGGCACAGCTGCATTAATACAGGAAACAAGGTTGAAAAGACACACCAGGATCCTTCAGTAAAACACACAAAGCACTCAAAAGCTGTACAACCAGTATCATCTAAATTAAATGAATAAATAAATAAAACTGACAAAAATGTGAATCTTTTTAAGAAACGCCCACTAAGAACGAGCATATTTATTCATGTCCTCACCCAAGGGCACCCTCAGTTGAGTGTGCTTTTACAAACTCTTTAATTTAATGAGAAACCTTTTCACTGTGTTTGTGCTAAAAACTGAAATCATGTCGAGATTGTTTTTTTTTTTTTTTTAAATTAAAGGTAACACTTTAGAATACAGCCTGCAAATTACAG
>JAPZEB010000025.1:21486279-21509406 GCA_029783705.1 Chaetodon striatus | reverse complement strand
ATGCTGGTCAAGAGTCCTTTATACTAGAGGTTCCCAACTGGTTCAGCTGCAGGACCATCACCCACCAGTTGGGAACCACTGCTTTATACTGCTTTATACCATTCAGAGCAAACTAAATCCTTCTATTTAGTTTTCTTTAGAAAAGCTAAGTAGTTATATTTTGGGTCAATCAGCACCACATGTTTTTTATATCTTATATCTATATCTTTATACCTTTATATCTAACTGTACCCATACAAGCATAGCTATCAGACATACCAGTCAAACCCTGTGTGAGATGAGACTCTCTGTGTGAATGATTTGTGTATACCAGGCAGCAGTCATGGCTTTGCTCTGTGAGTGAGATGTTATCCCAGCTTTTTCCCCCTTTTTCATGATTAAGCCTAAAAAGGTGAAACCAGGCGATGTTTAATACCCATCAGGTTCCTTGGAGGTCATTAGCCAAATGTGAAGAGATAAGGCGTAACTGCTCCTGATGTCCCAAAGTGCTCTTTAGGTGAATGTACTTTTTTAAAAAAAACACACTCTGTGTAACCCTGACCATTTAGAATAAATGTATGTCAGCATTAGTAAAATGAGAGACGTCTCATCTCTGAATTTAAAGTAGTGAAATCTCTTGCCTGAATACTGAGCTCGCTGCTTCAGTTACTTTGCCAATTTTATGCTTCCTGTCACCGTTTCATGCTTGGTCAGTGTCATCGCTGCTTGTAAGTGTTTTCTCGAATCCCCTTAGTACAAAAACATCTGAGCATTTTCTCAGTTTGGTATTAAATTTTGCATTTCAACATTTTCATCACTTCACTTACATAAAAACCACAATCTATTCAGGTAAAGGTATCAGAAGGCCAACAAGTCACCATTAACTACAGTAGAAGCAGAAGGATTTACATACCACTAAATCAAATCAGGGAGCACCAGTCTTAACACTTAATATTTACCACCAATAGCTGCCAGATGTAACTGTTACACAGCTACCTGAACTGCTAACAAATGTTAACTTGCTAATAAATGGTGAAACATCTAACCTTGTACTTCATCAGACTGCTGTTTATTAATGATTACGTCATTATTAAAGGTCCAGTGTGTAGGATTTAGAGGCATCTATGGGCAGAAATGGTATATACTATTCATAGTGATGATTTTATTAGTTTATAATCACCTCTGCCTAAGATTTTTGTTTTGTTTTCATTGCATTAGAGTGAGCTGTGTATATCCACATAGAAAGCAGGTCCTCTCCCACAGAGGTGGCCATGTCAACACATTCTCATCCTAAGTCGTCGCATACTGTCACTTTGTCAGTCACCTTTCACGTCTACGTATTACGTGCTTGGTATCCTCCTGTGTCTGTTAATAGTATTCTAGGACGGCGCAACCAATGCCAAGACGACAACAAAAGCATGTGGTTAGGTTTGAAAAAACTCAATGGTTTGGCTCTACATTCATAAGGAAGCTCCAAGGTTTGTTAAACCCATCCACCACCCCTCCAGCCTACCCTACAGGAACTTTCCAGCTCCTTATATTATGTTGTTACTGGCAGCATTTCAACCTGACGCCATCTAGAGACATATCATATCACCAGGACAGGTCCCATCCGGAGCATTATGAACTGACGCTGCCTGTCTGTGTATCATACTTCCACGACAAGTGCTCTCCAGCCGAACAACAGCGTATCACACCGCTGCAAAAGGTGGCTTTGGCGTCAGGTGTCTGGCGCTGAAATCACTGACAATGCAGCGGTTATTGAAAACTCTGGCATGAGAACAGGCTGGCCATGTTTTTGCAGTAGCCCAGAATGGACAAACCAAACATTAGCTTTAGATAGGACCATTCATGTTTTCATGTTTTTGTGTCAGGCACCATAGTTCTTCTACATGCTTGGCACATGGGAGTAGTCTCAGTTTTGCAGCCTCGCCGCTAGATGCCACTAAATCCTACACACTAGACCTTTACACAGCATGCTGGGAAGATTTTAAGGTACATAAAAAACACAAAATAAAACAGGAAATAGCCTAACTTAAGTAATGCTGATAACTAAATGACCATGTAACTTGTAATCATATTTCTCATTCTAAACTGCATGACACAATCAAAATATGTACTAACACTAACAGTGAAACACATATTTCTCCATGTCTTTATGTATAAATATTAACAAAAGCCCTATTCGCATGGGACTAGTATTACAGGGGGACCCTATTTGATTTAGAAATATGCCCCCCCCCCCCATGTCTGTGTTTCATGCAGCACATTCACACACGATAAGCAAATTCTATATTAAACTCAGATTTACTGACATTATCCTTCAGGGATGATACACACAGTCTTTTGTATCTCCACTCCACACAACAGAGAAACACCACTCATGGTGGTGTACAGTGTTAACCTCCCTTTGTCTCATAAATATGATGGGTTAAACAAACAGATCGGACACTTCAGCTTGCTTTTTCTGCAATCGGGTCTCCTTTTTCTCATTCATAATTGCCAGCACAGCCTCCTCAATTCTCGACCGGGAAAGAGCCGGAAACGAGGCACGAAGAAAACATAAAATCTCAATATGACAACAAATCACAAAAATTTGCACCAAACTAATATTACCATGTGCGCTTGTGATGTTTTCTAGCAACCAATTTAAAATGAAGCTTTTACTCGCTCAGACATTTCTAAAATTTTGATGGAGCGATCCAACTGAAATCACTAGTTTGAAACTAGCTAGTAGTGACTAAGGACTTAGGAAGGACTTTATACTTGCTTGTCATAAAATCCCTTTTCATTTTGTGTCAAGGCAACATAGGTCATGTGTTGTACAGTCTCACTCAGGCTGTTCTGACTCAGCTATGATGTTAGCACAATGCAATTACAAACAGCCATTCCAGGAATCTAATGCAGAAGCAGGACAATGTATTTATTAGGGAGGAGGTGAAGGCCTCTTTGTGTTTGGGAGTAATTTCATAGCTTTTTGTCTGTCAGTTTCCTCAACAGAAAACAGCAAACATATTGATTTATTGATTGAACTGGGACCATGTTTAATGACAGCAAAACTGTCCCTTTCCCATTGCACACAAGAACCCACTAACACCCTCTAACATCTGGCCTATGTATTTAAAGGGAAAGGTCAAGATTGCCATTCACTCCTGGGACAAATAAGTCTGCAGTAGTCATGGATATTGATCGGCTCCAGCTTCAATCCGCTACAATTAGCAGTGATGGAACTACAACATCTGGGTGGCCGCTTTAATTTAGGTACCTTTAGTCTACCTGCCTTGAGTTTAATGGCAATGGGAAAGGGGTCTATCACCTATTTTTAGGATGTGTTCCCACACTTAAAAAAGCTTGCATACACACAATGATTTTTGTGGAAAACGAGGTATATACCAAAACATCAATTTACAAACTCTCACACAACTGGTGAATATATAATCCAAGTCTCATTTATCCAGTTGTTTGCACAGCACTTCCCAAACACACGCATTTTTGCCAAAAAAACTTTAGACTTGGAGTCTAGCTTTAAAGACAGCAAAGAGACAGCAAAGATAAAAGATTTACTTTGGGTTCAGTTTTAAGGTTTTAGTGAAAATGCACATGTTTGTGAGGCACTGAGCATATGACTGGGTGAATGAGACTTGGATTATACTGCATGGGCTGTGTCAATTAATATACCAATATGCTCACCATTTTCTGTGGAAGCATGCAGGAATTCAAGGTAACACAAAGTCAGTAATTGATTTACAAATGGTTTTTTTGTGTTTGATGTATCCCCTCAAATTATTCTGGACATCTGAAGCAACTTTCACCTGATGAAAAGCGAGTCTATAGAGTGAGCTTTGTATCGTGTTGATTCACCCAGTAAGACCTGTACTTCCTGACATCTATAGGCTCATTTGTTGTTCTGCTCAGGGTACATGATGGTACACTGTACTCATATAGCTGGAAGATCTTCAAACCACATCTAAATGGACCTTTTAGTTAAGGATGAGAGGAAATCCATCTTGCTGCTGTATGCATGAGTACTTTCACTCAGGCTAATTACATTCGGGACAGATATAGATGGGAGCAAGTAATCACGCAAAACATCCCATGATACATAAAAACATGAAATCATGAGGATGCGTCTGTTTCAGGCCCTTTATTCACCATCTGTCCTTGCCTGCAACTGGTGGAAGTGAACACCCTGTGATTATTGTAGAGTTTCATTTTCAATCAAAAGCTAACTGAGGATATCATGACTTCGAGTTTTACGTAAAGGAAATATGATCGCGCACATCTCGCTCAGCAATAAGCACACGTTTCCCTCAAAGACAACAAACAACCCCCTTCCCCTGAGTTACTGTGATGGATATTCCAGGCTGTTTTAGACCCATTACCTCAAGTGAGGCCTGGCTATTTCCATGACAACCAGTTACTGTATCTTTGTCAAAATCAGCTCAGGCTCAAAGCTAATGGGTTATTATTATATGACTGACAATGTTGAGTCATTTTTTTCTCTGCCTTGGGCTGATCTCTCTATATTCTGCCAGCAACCCTCGAACTCTACCACCCAATGCCATCCCCCACCACTCAGCTCCCACAAAGCCAAACCTCTGCAGTGACAAACGCTATCAGGGGCTCTGAGTCAGGATGGATTGGACCTGATCGTCCCGGATACATTATCACTGGCTATTTGATTTCTCTGGTCATTGCTGCATCATCATATTACAGCGTCAGATCAGATTATCTTTGAGCAGGATTGCTATGGCTTGATAAATTGTCATGTGACAAATTATGACTCCAGTGTTAGCATACTAACACGCTGAGCATGGTAAACACATTAATCGTGATATCATTAGCATGTTTGCATTGTTATTGAAAGCCTATTAGCATGCTGACATTAGCATTTAGCTCAAAGCAGTGCTGTTCCTACAGCTTCAAGGAACCACGTGGTTACAGTTGTTCAGGGTTTCACTGATTGCTGTCTTTATGATTAATTGAAAATTTCTCAATGTATAATGTCTCTTGATATTAATGTCTCAAATTTGACAAAAGAAGATGACTTTTGCCTCTTTTTTATCTCATGGTTTAAAGAGAGAAAAGATGAAACAGCTCTGTATAGTTCTTCAGTTAAGATAAGACTAAATGAAAGCCAGTTAAGTAAACTTATAAAAATAAAAATGTACAGTGAACAAATCTGAAGAGAATAAGACATAGTCCACACATACACCAGTATATCTAAACACCTAGCTTTTTAACCTTTCATTCACGCTCATTTCAGGTCACTGAAAGTGGACCTTTTTAAAACTCTGTCCAGGTTGAAAATTTTCAGACAGTGTGTTTCCAGTATTGATGTGTAAACAGACCTGTAACGTGAAAGTGTGTGCATTTATCTCTGTTGTGAGACGTCACAAATGCAGTGACATTTTGTGCAGTGGCGGCTGTGGCCGAAACAGTGCTGGCTCTAACCTCGCTAGCAGGACATTATGTATAAATGAACAGTCCATCTCCATTAAACCGAAGGCAGAGGCTTAAAAATGTGCTAAGGAGGTCACTGCTCCAAGTTGTGTGACTTTAGGGTTACGGCTATATCGCCACCTGTTGGTTTGGCATGCTCATGACAGCACTTCAGTTGTGTTATGCATTTTCCTTTGGACAAATTATTTTTTAATAACAGTACTTGTTGATGTGTATGACGGAGGGAAAAACTCTGTTTTGAAAAATACCCATGTATGTGTGGACTAGGTCTAAAGCAGGTCAATACCAAAATGCCTTTGGAGTTTTGACGATGCCCTTATACAACCATATCTCTCTTACAGCCATCTAACATCTAAGAGAGAGATGAGCCAGACTGAACAAAGCTCGTAATCACAGCGAAGTAAAATGACATACAATTAAATATAAAACATAAATGTAGCCATAAACATTTAAAGGATAAAGCATTAAGTACTGAAACCTCCCTCCAAAAGCATCGCTAACATCATTAATATGGAAATGACAGTAGCCTACCTTACAGATGAGTCAACTCTTCTCAGCAGTATAAGCTTTACACAGGTTAGAGTTTACATTAAATGGTGCAGGAGTGTTTATGTTGGACTGTGGGATTTAATTTTGGTGTGCACAGATCTGCATAGAATCAGAGTTAAGAAAAAAAACTTTACTTGGAAGGGCAATTTAGGTCACCCTGAAGTTTCATCTCTGAGATCTGCTCTCTGTTTGACTTCACTTTCAAAGTGATGGGAGTTTTAGAAGTTTTGCTTTGGTGATCTGACAGGATAAAACTATAAGGACCTTGAGGTGATAAAAGTAAAAACTGCGCACTGAGACTCTTTTATTATGAGAGGAAGGTGCAAACATTGTTTTATTAATATCACAATAAAGAATATAAAGCCCATGGTATTTGTATTTAAAGTGTAAAAAGGTTAAAGTTCCTGGTGTTGTACTAAGTGCATTCCTACTAAAAACACTTTTGTGCGATGGGCTATTTGCTGACATTATTATCACCTAACTCATTCCACTCAAATAAAAAAATATGAACTTTTGCCTCAAGGACAAATACTTTTTTTTAATCATCTTTTCTTAACTGTAATATTTTCTGAACATAATGTTTATTCCAATAGTTGTAAGACCAGCAGAATCACCACAAAATCAAAAGTACTGTTTTGACAACTTTTGCAGTAATTTTTCTTTTCATTTAAACTTGAAGTCGCATCAGACACAGTGCTGAGAAAAGTATTCAGATCCTACTCCATTAAAAGTGAAAGTCCTTATTTCAAAATGTTGATTAAAAGTAAAGAAGTATTGTCAGCATATACCAAAAGTGAAGCACTCATTATGCAACAAATTAGCTCATGTTACATCATAATAACTGACTTCAGCACAAGAAATGTCACCTTTAACAGTGAGGCTCCGGATGCCTCGGGCCACTGGGCATATGCATGTCCCCAGTAGACCTGTTTAGCAAACTATCATTGAATTCATTTACGTGGAAGCAGGGTTTTATTCTTTTAACTGGTCAAAAATGAGGAATTTTAATTACTTTTTACATCATGCTTGGTAGGTTAATGTAGCCTATTCATCATATTTTCTTCAAACTGTTTTCAATTACAAAGTTCAGTAAATGTACCTAGTCACAGTCACCCATGGAGCGGGTTTAGCAGAACAAAACAATATATTGTATTATACAGTGGCGGAAGGTTGTTATGACGGGCTGTCTAAACTAGCAACCATATATCCTAGCATCTCATCACATGATCAAATATAGACTTTACTCTGGTACTGTGGTCATCTGTGTATGACAAAAATACCAAAGAAAATAATAATTAAAAAAAAAACGATTTCTTTAATTGAGTAGTGTTCTCATATATGTAGTTTATTTATAGTTTTTATGGTTTACATAGTATTAGCATATTATTTTTCCTCAGATTGCTACTGACTTGGCCTTCTTGGCCTTTTTGAGGGCATAAATAGCAAATGGCACTACTTTTAGTTTCACATAACTTTTGAGGAGGCAATCTGAATCACTCTGAAGGGCCCACTCTTCTCCCAACTCTCTACAGCCCCCCCACTCCATGGGCCCCAATGCAACTGCACTGCTTGCACTGTCTATATTTACACTCTTGGTATTACATGTGTACATGTTTCACATAGGGAAGGAACGGAACCATAAGTTGAAAAAAGGGAAACAAGTACAGACTTTTGTTTCAGTTGCAGCTAACAGTGTTGTGTCTGACAGCACCCAAGGGTCAAAGCTGTAGAAACGTAACTTAAAGGAGAAGTGTGTAAGATTTAGGGGGTTATGTGGCATCTAGTGGTCCAGATTGCAACCAGCTGAAACTTCTCCTACTAAGAATTCTTGCAATATTCATTGTCCAGAGCGTTATCAGGAGCTGAATTATCCTCAGAGGTCTCTTGCTCTCTAAAACAAATGGACATGGTGATTTAAACTGGTGAAAACACTTCACATTTTAAAACATTTTTTCCCCAATACTCTCATGGTGTGAGGCTGCTAACTCAGATGGCTGACTCAAAAACGCAAATGGCTCGATCTATAGCCAGTGTTTGGTTTGTCTGTTCTTGGCCAGTGTAGAAACACGGCAGTGCAACATGGCAGACTCCGTGGATAAGAACCTGGGAACAGCTGAGGCTTAATTTCTTCTTAGCTGAGGGACTTACACAGTCGTACAGAACCCCTGAAAAGGTCTCCTTATTTAGAGAAAAACGTTAACTCATTTACTGTGTTAAAAGAGATTTCACAGCAGTAAAAGATTCCATGGAGATTGTTAGTTTGCTTAAACTTGTGCTTGTGATGCCTGTTATCATCTCTCAAAGTTGGCTTTTAGTTAGATAGTGAAAAAATGGCAGAAGAAAAGAGGACAAGAAAACTGTATTGGTCAGAGGAGGAAAAGATTATACCTCTGGAGGAATACAATCATAGAAAGCACATTTGATAGTCACTTTGATCCCCAAATACCAGAAAACGACTGTAGGAAGAAAAAGCAATGAACATTAATTCAGTCATATCTGAAGTGTAAAATCAAAAGTGTATCTATTGGATTCTCCTGGTCACAGAGTACTCCTCTTAGGTTGTGTTTCATTCATTTATTTATTTTTTACCTTACTTTGGTTGCTAAGGTCTTTTGTGCAACGGTCTAGGGATTCCTTAAGCATAAGACTAAGAGAAGGAGAAAACCATAAATACTTTAGTGAACATTTAAAGGAAACCTTAAAGAGAAGACATAAGGGTGTTTTGTGCAACTAATTTGATTTTGAGAAAACCTTAGCAACAACTTAAAGTAAAATCTTAACTTAAGGTGTTTTGTGCAACCAGCCCCTGCTCCCTATGTAACAAAAACTCTACAATTCTTACTGTCAGATGATTTTACACTTAAGAAAACATGCCTTTAAAAAAAAGCCCTTAAATACCCCTTAATCCTACACACTGTTAACCTTAACAACTTGCATATTAGCCTATTTCTTGTAGTGGAAGTTTAATGAATTAATAGAAGTGGCCACTAGGATGGATTTTATTGCTGCACTGCCTGAAAAATGTCTGCCACCTCTTCCTTAACAATAATGCCCTTAAGCAAGGCACTGACATCACCTGCTGGCTGCAGGTAGGCTCATGGTGCAGCTGCCAGCAGTGTGCACACACAGACAGGGTGGTGCAGGACATAAAATGTCTTTAGGTTGTTGTCTGTGAGTAAGCAAACCCTGCAGCTTTTTGACTCATGTTCTGTGTACTACTCCAGAGCTTATCTCAAAATCACGACTTTGTTTGGCGCGTTTATTTAACCCTCGCCGCCATGGAGCACGGGCTGCTAATCATGCACAGACGTGCACCAACGTGCTTTTTAGCCCACATTTCTTGGCGGACTAAAGCTGCATTCCGCCCCACCCCTTACAAACAACATCATCACCACTGTACCTAAATCAGGAAGCACCGAGACACGTTTTTTTTTTCTTTTTCTTTTTTTTGTAACGGAGACACAGTGGTGATCACAGCAGCGGCGAACCATAAAGGGGAAAAAGGCGTTATTGTTGATGTTGATGACGACCACCGTCGACCACTGTTGAGAGAAGACTGACAGTTGGTTACATCCAGTACAAGGCTCAGCTGTGGATGCATTTGACACAGGAGACGGGTATGTGCACAGTCAACCTGGTAACATTTACAAAAACAAATACACGGCGACCAAGCCAGAGACTCTACACACACATGTGATGGATACTATAGCTTGTAGTGTTTTGGGGTTTGTTTTTTTTTCGACCGCGGGTTACGCGGTGTAGCGATAGTAAACATGTCATCCACGTCGACTTGTTTACAGTGCGTAACAGCCGTTTCGAAAGCTGCAGGGAAAATATGCTCGGAATGTCATTTTCTTGCTCGTCCAAGTCTGCGTAACTCGGTGTGACCGTTCATAGTAAGTGTTGTTTAATAAGCATCACTGCCACCAGACAGTGTCACTGCTTTGTCATGTGCTTTGACACTGTCGCCCCCCACCACCACTTCTACCAACCACCACCCTCCCTGTTGCCTTCTCTCTGGTTGAGCCAATCACAGTTAACAGTTAACGCAATTTAAAGCTTCTTTTGTTTGTAGCAATATAACACGCTGTGCTGAGTAAGACTCAAGGCCTGGTGTCAATCATTAGATAGTTCTCTTCAATTCGGCGTACATACCGCAAGCAAAGCAGGACTTTAACCCAATAAAATTCAGACTTTTCTAATGGCTGCACTCTGTTTGCTACCGGAAACCCCTCTGTGTGTTTTGGTAGCAGTGGGCCGTTGGACCAATGGGAAACGAGTTATTTTGTTTGAACTTAATCAAATGCGCATATTGATAAGCGTATCATATATATGCCGAATTTTTCAGATGGTCATAACGATTCGTGTGAAGTATGAATCAAGTTACATTAGGCAGGGAATTTTGCACCAAAATGTGTCTTCTTTAAACTGAAAGATTTTAAATGGAGCTTTGCGCCTATAATTGAGGACAGTATATAGGAAGAATGTCAGTGTCAGTGGTTTAAATACATTGTTTTTTCTTTTTTTTCTTGACCAGTGGATTGACTGGTGTGCAGGCTTTTATGGGCTGAAAATATACACTGTGAAGCCTGGAGGAAATTAAGTATTACATCATTCTGCATCCCAGGCGAGGACTTGTCAGCAGCAAGCTCCACTTGTTACTCGACTTTACATAAAAACAGACAGTGAAGGCCTGTAACAGGAACCATACGGGCTCTATTTGCCTAACTGAACAGAACAACTGTTGAGCAGTGCTGCACTGTTGGTCTGCTGAAGAGAACTGCCAAGATGTAACAGCAGCATATGGCTGTCATTTTTTACACACAGTCTGCTAGTCTCATGTAAGAAAAACAGAGAGTGTGGGTCTCAAAGCGGTGACATGCTCATTTACTGTCACTGCTATGCACGGTCTATAAATAAAGTACTCACACATGAGTGGCTGCTTACGTCTGAACTGCACTGATTTATTAAAGCCTGCAGCCCTGGATGTCCTCTAGACAGGGAACACTCAGCAAGGTAACCTCTGGCTTCATTTGATACAAACCAAATGTAGGTTTAATCCTCACCCTTTTCATCCTCCTTTAGTCGCTATAGACGAAACACAAGCCGATCATGTTAGATGAAACACCGAGGAATCTTATTCTCAGTTCATCATATCAGGTGCACCATAGAAAAACTACTCTGTCGGGGTCACACTCAGCAGATAACGTGATTGTAGTAATGTTTCGCTGTTGACACAGATTGGTGGTGCAGTGATAAAAACCTCTTTGGGATGATCTAATAGATTTTGTGGCATGTCAAGGATTACTAACGAGATAGAAAAAAAGCTTGTTTTGACACATGCATAGCAGGATGCCAGCAGTTGTGGCGCAACCTCCACATAGTTGGAGGAAAAGCCTACGACTACCTGAGCTGGGAAGGCCGCAGGAATGCATTCCTTTGCATCACACCGGATTTGCCTCAGCTCAGCCAAGAGAGAAAAATGCCAGGAGGTTTGCTTAGCCGTCACGTGTGTTACTCTGCATTCCTTTGTATTTATGTACAAGACGAGCTTACACCAGCAGGCCCGTACTGTGAGTGTAGCTTTGCAGAGAGTAAGGTGAAAAGTTGAGTGTTTAGGTTTTTCCACACTAAGTGACGTTTTCCATCTTGCTCACTAAATGTGCATGTGATGGCACGTCATATCTGTGTTTTGCAGGTGATACATTGAGGTTAGTCAACTTCCGTCCTTACAGACTCACAAACTTCCTCTCTTCTCACACTTCCCCTCCTGTCTCCGCCTGTTCTTGGCAGACAGGTTGAGTCACATTACCTGCTATATGAACACCCCCTCTGCGACAACGCAATAGTTTTGTTAGTTTTGCCTGAGGCGTGGTGTTGCCAGACAGCTCAGGGTGGTACACTGTCATTCACAATGGTGTCACAGCCAGAAGTGTCTCCTCCCTCACAGGGATCTCAGCAGATGGTAAAACCGAATGCTTTGCCTCCATACCAAGTCAAGAGGTTGTTGCTTGGATTATTAGGTGGCAAACCCCAGGTGGTTATCTCCATTGAGGAGCATTGAGCTTATGACTCAGGCTCAAGCCTATATCACGAGGACACCCTAGGGAAAAAAGGGAGGTGCCCATGCATAAAGCAAAACAACTATATGCTTGAATTAACAAAGCAATAGCTTCCCCTGGGAGTATTGTTTATCCACTTGAGTTTGATATTCCCTCAGAGCCATATGTGCCTTTCCAAGAATGTGGAGAATAACAGCTGTATATTTGTGCATACACCCCGAACCACCCTCCACAGCACATCATCTGAGTGTGTGTGCAAGACTTGAATGGCAAGCACAGTTATCTAATGTTAAGAAAGCAGGAAGTAACGGTAAGAAAGTAGCGGCCCTGGCATTTCAGACGGGCAGCTTGAACCCACAGGCAAACATTGTGTTGGTGGTGGAGCTGCTGTAGTTCAGTCTGACGCTCACAGCTGACTGGTTACTGAGTTGACAAAACTGTCACTTCCTTTCTAGCTTGGTCCCACATACAACTGTCCTGACTTAGTCACAGTGTTGAGCTGAAACCAGACTGGCATTGTCATGTAGGAGGAGTGGTGATGATCATGATTATGGGATAACAGCAGTGATGAGCATCAATGCAAGGCTTTATCTAAAGTCAAGAGTTTGCCAACCAGCATGACATTCCTCTGGTGGGGTGACGTGATCTGCTGAAAACTGCAGATATGATTCCAGTGAATCTATGTCAAGTCTATCCGACAACTTAAAGACACTGGGGATGAGTTTGGTGCCAGAGCGTTGTGTTTTTGTCCTTTATTTGTCCTTTATTTGGTTATTTTGTGTCTCATCTCTATAAAGACATCTGCATATGAATGCAGAATCTGTAGGCAAAGCAACAAGATTTTGGTATTAGAAGCATTCTGGTGTCCTTTTGTAGTTCGAGTAGTATTGACCAATCACGCTTGAGTGTTATAAAACAAATTGTGTTTGTAATGCAACTTCAGAACTTCATCTGATTATGATTTAGCTTTCATATGTTTATAGAGATTAGCCAAAATGGCTGGTGCATGCAAATAGTCTTTGCCTTGACATCTGCTGGCTACACAGGGACCTTCAAAACATTGGCAGTTGTCCCATGAAGCTTATTGTTGTCAGACTGACAGCAGATGGGGTCTGAACTTTACACAATTCAAGTTGATGAGGTGGGTGTACTACAGGGTAGATGGGTAGGTTACCGATGAGGGAGTGGGTATACTCTCCTAGATATTTCAGCAGCTTTTTGGCAGATAGGTGTGTATACTGTGAATGGACAAAAAAAGAGGTGGGCATACCCAGTTTACCTGCATGTACCCTCCACATCCTAACTGTACTCACTTATTCACAATGTCAAGCTCAAACCAGACTGGCATTGGTATTGAGGACAGTTTCTTCTGTCCCTAAAGTGAGTCCCTAAAGTGAAATCTTAAATGGGGGTCTGTGACCTAATGTGTATCAACTTGGGTGTTCTTGACATGAAAAAGGTTGAGAACTACTGATTTAGGTGGTGATGGTTATGATTATGTGATGATAGCAGTGATGAGCGTCAAACTAGAGCTTTATCTGTTTGTTAAGAGTTTTCCATCCAGCTTAGCATTCTTCTGTCGGGTAATCAGCCAAAAATTGCTGATATGATTCCAGTGAATCCATGGAAAGTCATTTTAAAACTTAGATAACTTGGGATGAGTTCGATATCACAGTTTTTGTCCTTTCTGTGGTTATTTTATTTCTCTCTTGTCGGTGGTTGGTAAGTATAACACCTTCTTCAAAGAGAACCGTTAATTAAGTCATTAACCACTGGCCACTCCACCCTCCTTAGTCACTGTTGCTACATGCTGTCGCTCTCCGTTGTCTCATTATAATGGTGGCAGATAAAAAAAATCTAAATTCATTGGGATATTGGAATCAAACAAAAGTCAGACGCTGGCTTCTCATTTTTAATGACAAAGATCTTGTCACCTGTAGCTAGCTAGCTAATGAAGCTAACATTGGTTGAAAATGCTGCAAAATCTTTTAATTTTTCTATATGATGAGAATCTTATGAAATGGTCTTAAATATGAACTTGATGGCTGTATGATATTTGTGAAAAGACTGATGCTAAAGCTGAATGAAAAAAGAAGGAAGTGTTGTTGTAAGGTAGGGTAGGTGTTACTGGGTTACTCCCAGTAAGGCTGCATTCAGGCCAATCATAGCCCTGCATCCAAAACGTAGGCTTGCCATTTACCGAATGGAGCCAGTCCGTCGGTGCAACGGAGATGGCAACATATGGTACACTGGCAAAACAACGCAGGGTTGTGCGATTAAAAAAGTTGCACCTGTCTTAACTTTTGCTGCAATGTGACGCTGGCCACTCACATGCAAGAGCATGTTCCTGATGAACTACTTTGTAATGTGAACACCATATTTCTTATGTTTACCTCACAATCATCTTACCCAAAAATACATTAAATGCTATTGTGAGAACCATGATGTTTTGGCCAATGATATGTCTTTGAACTTATTAATAACAATAACAAGTTAAGTTAGAGCTGATAAGTACACAATTGAATCCATTTCTCACACTTCTGCTTTTGTGGTTTTAGTTTTGGAAATGCCAGGGAAAAAGACACCATTCTCCAAACTCTTTCACCTTTACGTTGAGTTTTCAGGCATGACATAGGCTGCTCTGCTAACCTCACAGATAAAGACGAGTTGAGACTGAAAGAGAAGTAGAGAGAAAGGAAGTCAGGCTTCCTGTGGCTTGTGCTCATCTATGCCAGGGACAGATGTTGACCTTTGACCTCAGATCTCTTTAAAAGAGGAGTTCTTTCAATGATAGATAGGCAGTGTGTAACTATCAATATTTCACATCTCATCACTCTCTCTTGTGTCCTACCCTCTACACACACACACACACACGCTCGGTATTCATTACGTAATTGACTCTCAGTAGAGTGTAACACGGTGCAGTCATTGAGGGCAGCCAGAGGGTTTTAAAAGAAGCTGTTGTCTCGTCTAGCATGCACAACAGCAAACTTAAAGCGAAACAAAGGAACCAGGCAACAGCAGACAAATGCACGTGTGTTCCAGCCACTTCCAGCTTTAGTGGTAGATTGAGAAATGGGTTTGTCAGCATGTTGTGCAGCATAATGCCAGGCAGGCTTCCTATCAAATCAAATATGCACTATGGCTATACACTTTATACACTATGATTAGTGTATAAAATATATACTGTTGATAACTATGCTGAATCACATACGGGTAAACAACTGGCAATTGATTTGAACCGTCAAGATATGTGAAATCAGCAAACTTAGGGCCTGTGTATACTTGATATTAACATGCATTTTGGGTGATCTAATCACAAGTGTACAGCACTAAATACAAGTGTAAATGACCACCTGGATGCATTATGATCCGATCACTCAAACCACTTGCCGAGGTGGTCCGGGACAGATGTGACCACACATCTTTTGTAATGTAAACGCTAATGCACCCTGATGCATCCCCTACAAGGAATGTGTCATCAGCGCAGGATGTGGTGGTTATTTTGGTGACAGCATGCTTACCCTCTATAACTCGTCAATTTTAAGACAAGTTGGACAAAGTGTTGCATGACTGCCCATTGTTTTGGCCTATGGAAGGAGACTTGTTGATTTCTGCTAACAGCAGTATCCCCAGATGTATACACAGAACTGCTATCGTGACTAAGGAGCTAGTTAAAGCGTGCAGGATAACCTTTGAGTGTAAGTGACATAGGCAGTATTGAAATATGAGCACAAATGCTCAGCTGGAGATGCATAATAGACATAGGTGTGAACAGGGATGTGTCTCGGCCGTCCACTTGTGGTCGAATCATCAGAACGCAAGCCAGTTCCAGTTATGAGCAGGTTCTTTTTTTTTTATTTATTGTCGTTCTCGTCCCCAAGGGTAGCATTAAACATATATAGTTTAACACCAGTGGTCTGACCTATCTGATGTTTCTGCTGTGCTTATTTATTACTGTATTGCTTTGCTAGTGGCTTTTAGAAACCAGATCTATCTTTATACAGCACTAAACCCCCATACACAAACAAGACTTCTTTTGATATCTCAGCTGTTGCTCATCCCTGTTTACTCAGCTCTGTTTACTTCCATGTGCATGTTGCAGAGGTTTTCTACCTGAAGGTTATTGTAAACAAACGTTGTGATTCAGCCATAGGTTGAGTGTTGAACTTTGCTGCACTGTTGTAACAGATGTAGAAAGAAGCTGTTAAGTCTGCCATAAATCGTATGACCCTGGCCTATAGTTGAACTTCATAAAAACAGCATTACATCTGTGGGTTGATCACCAGACAGGATGTATTCATCTGTGAGTATATGATATAACCGAGAGCTTTTCTGCTTTGTCTACTGTGTGCTCAGCACTTTACTGACGGACCAAAATCTTACTACCATGAAGTTTATATTCCCACATTCCTTTTTTTTTCATCTGCGCCTTTGTGGGAAAGCTGGACTTGAATTCTTGTAGCGGTTGACATGTTGATGTACTCACAAGCTGCACAGAAACAAAGAATAAAAAACACACCACATTGTTTACTTGGCTCCTCTCATCCATCTTTTCTGTGAGTCATGGGCCCATAAAAGTCAGTTTATATGTTTGCCAACCCTCACTTTGAGGAAGTATCCTTCAGACAGGGCAATCCTGGGAAATCTATTCGCGCTGTGTTGTTTTGGCTTTGTTCGTAATTGTTTCTCCAAAATGAAAGCACAAACACGCTTACTGCAGGTTGATAAAGCAAGCCTCATTGTGCCGAACGATATTGTTTCCAAACCTTATTGCTCCCAAGAGTTTTATTGCTTTGGTTGTTGTGGAGTAATCCATTCTCCCCTTTTTGTAAGCATTACAAACAGCTCATCTGATCCTGACAGGGAGATTTATGTTGCAGCAAGGTAATATCCCTTTCATCTTCACAGACCTGCAGTCAGTGAAATGAATAGCTCTACCACCCACCTCACTGAAGAAAAGAAGGATTGTCCTTTTTATTGGTTGATAAAATGTTACCTGAACCAAATTTGCTGCAAACGGCCTAGAGAAGGTTTTCATTATGGGTTGGATTCCTCTAGCTGTTCTGTAACCCGTCTGGTGGACAACGCTGCCATCGTACATCTCTCTTTTTCTACTAAATGTCAAAGCTGTGGTTATCCTCTTTGGAAAACACATATTTTTTGAGGATCTCAGTTCCATCGCTCAGGTGTGAAATTGAAGCCTGAAAATGGTCAGAGAGAACAGAAAACAGGAGGTTTATGTCAACATGCAGGTTTTTTAATGGGCTTGTTTGTTATCTCTGTTGAAGCCATGTAAAAACATTATGAGGATGTGTATTTGAAATAGCCTGAGGTGATGGACAGCTCAGACAGATAATTGCTCATATGTACTGCAGACTGTGCTGAGTGGTAATGCATTCTTCCAGGTGCTGGCCTGCATGTAGCCACCCTATCATAAGAGCTTTTTCCATAATGGTTTATTTAAAAAGCGAACAGAAATGTTTCAAGAGATGCACTCAGACACACCTGGCAATTAACAGCAACTTATATCTGTTAAATTGGGAAAGAGTGATTGTAATTTTTCCCTCGCCGCACATTTTCCACCACTTTCCTGTTTCTGTCTAAATTACAGGGCGATGTGTGAGGAAAAAGTAAAGACCAGGCAAATAATTGTGTGGATTTTTTTTTTTTTTTTTTAACATGTAAAAAGTACTGCTGGCGAGTTCTAATGGCAGCCCTGCATCACACCTCCCCTCCGCTCCCCTCCCTCCTCTCTTCATGTCCCTCTCTCACACTCTATTATGCAACAGTCTTTTCTTGCAAGTCCTTGCAGGATCTTGGCTTCGATTGTGTAATATTTGAGAGTGAAACTGGCTGCGAGGCCTCACGTTCAGTCATTCAGGATCCCTGCGTCCTCCATGACCAACAAAATGGATATCGGCTTTAATGCTAAACTGAACGCACACAGCCGCTGGCATTATGATTGTGTCCCTTTGCTTAATCAACTGGGAGTTTCATCATTTTTTTTGTAGCTTCGTGTTTGTTCTTTCATATGGCTCAACCACCGGTAGTCTCAGATGTGATTCAACCCATTCTCGTCGTTCACAAATGCTGTTTAAAAGGAAGTTGTGAGGTCATTTATGCAAATCTTCATCGATCTAAACCCTTGACGAAAACAATGTGTCATTTCTAAAAGTCACAAGCCTTAAATAGTTTCACAACACGTAACAGTGGAGAAATAGCTGTGTGCAAATTCACAGTAATACCGGGATAATTCTTTATATTCATGTCTCAACTTTACTGACAATATTTCAACTTGTTGACACATTGACGTCACACTGCTACATGCCTGAAAGCGAAAGTATCACCTCCTCCAGGGTGGTTGCAAAAAGAGAAGAAGCGTCAGTAGTGTTCATGGGATGATTATCATCTGATATTTTCTAAGGTACTGTGAGACAAATTTGACAACTTTTCATACAACCACTAGACACAGCCCCTTCTTTATCCATTTAATATGCTCACAGGATCAGAAAAGACTTGCCAGACTGTCCAGTGTCGGAGCTTTAACATGAGACGTTTTTCATACCTTACCCTTTACGTCCATAACTGGGTTAGCTTGATTTGATTCTTGACAGGTTCATATGAGCATGGCCATTTCATTTCTTTAAGCTGCTTAAAGCCCCTCTGAAGCAGTTGTTGGTGCAATGAGAACATAAGCTCAAACTTGTAACAGCCGATTTGAAGTTACACTAATCAATGTGGACATATCTAGCACTTGAGAGATTGTCTGAATACATTTTTCTTGTAGTCTGTCACCAAAAAGGGCTGCAGCCTTCAACAGCAAACAGCTGTTACCAAGTAAACAAAATAGGTTACATCGATCTTTTGACAGACTTAAGATGTTAAGATAATAAGTATTCCCTGGCTACATGATTAGGGTAAGTCCAGCACTGTTTGTTCACTGTTTAGTTCAGCTGCTGAAAACACTCGTCCACGTGGAACAGATGTCTCAACATGCACAAATACTGTCATGCCAAATTTACCGGCCCAGGGAATCCATTAGCATTTCATTTCCCCTAGTAAATTGGATTTACAACCAAAGAATGGAGAAGGGGGAGTGACGCTGAGAGAGTTCCTAGTTTTTATTTTGATGTTGTTAGGGAGTACTACTTTTCTCCAACATTAGCACTGTAACTGCCGCAGAGCTCCCCACTGTCTGGGCTCCCCTGCCTTATTGAGCAGCTGTTAGCTGCCTCTTTTAGTCAGCTGGTATTTTGGCATTATCATAGATGTCTGGATGGGGAGCAAGGTAGACTGGACAGCTGCTAGACAGAAACACTGTTTTTACAGTGTTAATCATTGACATTCATACCTGCAACTTTAATGTTTTGGTTCATTCTCAGCACTCTCATCAACCTTGTTTCCAGCCACAACAGGCAACTGTAAAAACTCACTGCACATTAGCCAGACCTCCAGGAAGTGTGTCAAGCTTTGAAGCCAATTTTCGTATGGCCAAACAGTGGAATTACATTTCCAGGCTGTCATGTGATGCCATTAGGCCCTAAAAGACCTTCTCCTGTAGAGTTACATTTTAAAAGAGACCTCTATAAATCATCCGTCCATCCATTTTCATCCCTTTTTCCAGGGCCTTGTTGCAAGGGCAGCAGGCCAAGCAAAGCACCCCAGATGTCCATCGGTCACTACCCAGAGCTCATGACCATAGGGGAGGATTGGGACATAGATGGATGAGTAAATCGAAAGCTTTGCCTTCTGGCTCTTCACCACGACAGACAGGCGCAGCGCCTGCATCACTGCAGAAGTCGCACCAGACCGCCAATACATCTCACGGTCCATTCTACCCTCACTCGTGAACAAGACCCAGAGATATTTGAATCCCTCGCTTGAGGCAGTAACTCTCCCCCAACCTGGGGGGGGCAATCCACTGGTTTCCGGCAGAGAACCATGGCCTCCGATTTGGAGGTTCATTCCACCTGCTTCACACTCGGCTTCAAACCACCCCAGTTCATGCTGGAGGTCATGATGTGATGAAGCCAACAGAACCACATCGTCTGCAAAAAGCAGCGATGCAATTCTGAGGACCCCAGACCGGACCCCTTCCTCTCCCCGGCTGTGCCTTTAGATCCTGTCCATGAAAATCAGACACAGGATCAGTGACAAGGGACATTGATTTACCTCTCTGTAAATCAATGGAAACATTTTTTGAGCATCACAACCCCTGGAGATGACTTGTTTCACTATCCAGTTTTGATCCATTTGGTCCAGTCACATTTTGAAAGTCTAGAAGAGCTGCACCATTAAATCATTCAATCAATTTTATTTCCATTCGAGTTAGCAGAGTGCTAAACCAGAAGTAAGCCATACAGCATGTAAAAGTCTGTAGTGCGCCTGCTCTATGGGCCAAAAATTGTAGAAGATTTTATACCTGAGAAAACTTTTTTGGCTTCATGCACCACTGAGCAGTTTTCTTAGGAATGAATAGGGGCCCCACCGCTACCTGCTTGACACCATAGATAGATTAGACGGACAAAGTTAACATAGTGGAGAACTTAGCTACCAAAGAGCAAAATATAAAGCCCGAAGAGTTTTCAGTTCCTGGGAGAATTTCTGATTGCTGTAGGTAGCCTTTCAGTGTTTTTTTTTTTGTTTGTTTGTTTGTTTGTTCAGATTCTGTTCTTCTGAGTGTAGAGCTGTTTACCTTGAGCCACATTGCTGTGATGTGACATCTTGAACTTTCCAAGCTGATAAAATTTCAATCACATTTTTTCCACCCTAAGATCCAGAAAGACTGTTAAAATGGCTGCTTGTGGTAAACAGTTCCCCCCTGTGCTCCTTGTTTTAAGGACAGTGGATGTAATAACACCTCTCTATGCTTAATCTTTATTCACTGTGGGAGGCTCTGTGCTGTATGTCATTAACCTGACTTGACAGTTGTGTAAGCCAAGCAACGTGTGTGTGTGTGTGTGTGTGTGTGTGTGTGTGTGTGAACATGAATGTGTAATGATTTGGCCATGATTGTAGATTTTTTAAAATCCTGATTGTTCAAAGGCTTTATTAACATATCTTTGAATGCTTCAGACTGATTGACCTGTGAGAAGGGAACGTGAGAGACCCGGTGAGATTGAGATTTGAATAATTAAGCTTACACATACTGCATTTATGAATGGATTAAGATCATTTTTCAGTAGTGTTGGCAGTCGTATGGAGAGTTTCCTGCTTTCTTGGCTGAAGAAGCCAAGCATAATGTCAGAAGCCTGTGCCAACATCAGATTGGACCATCTTCAGACCATCAGTGAACCACATTACCAAACATTTTTAGCATAAACTGCACTGTAGCATGAACATTTTTGACAAGGGACACAACCATGTTGTGTGCAAATATTATTATAAAGTAAAGAAAGGCCTGAGGAGGAAATAATCAAGGTGCCAAAAATGATGAAAGCCTTTTTTGATGGCTCCAAGACTCTCCTAAAAGCCAAAAAAAAAATGCTATGATCATTTGAAAGTAAAGGAGAATGGTCCTTCCGTGGAAAGATGTTTTTTTCTTGGAGCAGTGGGTGCTGGCGGAGATATTCAGCACTACTGTTTGATAAACACTGTTAGTGTTTTACACCTTTTCTCACTTGCACATATGAATAAATGACAGTTCTTGTTTGCTTCTGTTGGAATCTTTCATTTCTCACATTTATTTGGGTATGAAAATTCTTAGTTGGTTTTATGTTGGACCTCTTACTACTCGAGGCCTATCATTTCTCACATCTTCCACATGGAGAGAGCTGAGCCCTCATTAGTCTACCTCTCCTCCCTTGAGGGGAATTTACCTTTCAGGACATGTTGGTGCTTTTCAGTAACTTGGCAGTACACCTGTTGGCTAGAGTCAGTTTGGTGTCAGTTTTTTGGAGTTATTGCTACTGCACTTTAGTTTGACATTTACTATTGTTAAAAGCATGGACGTTGTGAAAAAGATGCTGTGACACAGGAAGCACTGATATGTCTTCTGTGGCCCTCACCTTTTAGCGCTGCACAATTACAGAGGATATTGTGATGAATGTTTTTAATTATTTGAGTCATTGGAGCCGCATTTTGTATGACAAAGAAGCACTCCTATTGTTTTCCCTTTTCCCATGACCAGCACATCAGATATTAGTGAGGATGAGACTAATTTGCAGCACCCCGTGGCAAAACAGTAATTTGTTGTTCAAAAGGTGAATCATCAGCTGTGGAGAATTGTGTCAAATTCAAGGATGATGACACTAATGAAGTAGCTTCTAATCACCGGCAGGCAGTGTTTTACAGCAGTGGTAGCACCGCAGGCCATCAGAGAAATCAACTAAATATACAAACCTTGGTGCTTTTTCCCAGGCTGATGTTAAGGTTTTGAACAAAAATACATGGCGGACCAGGAAACTGGAGCGAGACAGCCCAAAAGGAAGGTCTGTTGTTAGACAAGGTGTTTGTGGTGAGAGAAAACAAAGCAGACTCACCCTTATAGCATAAATTCAAGAGATGGACTACAATTAAATCCATCTGCTGATGATGAACTGCTAAGGAGGCGATCATATGATAAGCAGTCCATAGAAGCGATGTATAGCCTACACTTATGCATGATAAAGGTAACCATGGTAACACATCAGGACATTAGTGCTGGATTTATCCGGTTATATCAGAAAGTGAAGAGGGGTTGAAGCATTGTGTTTGTGTCCTGTTTCAAATGTAAGTGAAAGGAAGTGATCCCACAGTTACGTTATGCTACAGAACGTCTATTTTGCCCCATTTCCAAATGGATTTTATCCAAAGCACTTCACCATTTGTTTGTCATTCACTTTAACGTGTTGACAGAACGAATTGGGGATCAGTGACAATATTGTTTGACAGGATTCCCTTGAGACTTTGTATATATGAGTGTTGTGTGTCTAATGCAAGTTCTTGTCGGCCTCACATTGTGTCGTCTTGTCACTTTTTGGATAAGATTGCAAAACTCTAACCTAAAAAGTTGTTCCATCCATCCATCCATTTTCATCCGCTCATCCGGGGCCGGGTCGCGGGGGCAACAGGCCGAGCAAAGCGCCCCAGA
>JAPZEB010000025.1:21467848-21486179 GCA_029783705.1 Chaetodon striatus | reverse complement strand
GCAGCAGGAGTCCAAATAGGGCGGGCGGGAGGTGTGTTGGACGGGTCCAACAACCACTGACTTTCGCCTGGAAGACCAGTGTTCACTTCCTGTGTGATTGTAAAGACTGTGTGCAAACAGAGCATTTCCTGTCAACACCGAAGTGTATTTTGACAACAGACAATGCATGTAACAGGCTGAAGTTAACACGGTGTCCCAGAACGTCAACAACCAACGCGCCCAGGGTACTTTGCATGTCACATTGCATGTCATGACCAAACGCTGATATGTGACGAGGTCGGAGTGAGAATGTGTTGTATGCTGTATCTGTTTTCCCCTGCTGAGTAGAACAAAAAAAAATAGAGTTCAGTTATGACAAACACTGTGTGGCTCAGTGTAATGTCTACAACAAGTATTTGTGAAGTACAGGCAAGTTACAATCAAGTGGAGAATATTTACAGTTTAGATGGACAAACTGTAACACACCAGCAATAACCACACAAGGTCAGGAGTCAAAGTGAATAGTAACAGCTAATCAGTACACAATTCACATCTGCAAAAACTGACTACTATAACACTGTAACACAGTAAGAATACCCCCCCCCTTGAGAATCATTAATAAATAACAAATTATGGCAGTACTGCTAAAAAAGAAAAAAAAAAAAAACACAACAGACATCTCCAATCACATGATGGTGATTCTCTCAGGTGAACCATGGGCAGCTGAGCCCACTGGCTCCAGGCGCTGGCACCGGTGGTGACTGCTGTCAAGGCCACGGCGGATTTGGTGGAGCTTGCGGGCCACACAAGGAAGCAGCATCAGCACCTTCCCCAATATAACACACACCGGCAGGGCCAGGGCCACCACAAAGCTGGGGGGCAGGTAGAAACGGTAGGCTTCCTCCTCAAAGGCTCGCTTCCAGCCAAATAACAGGCCGTGGAAGGTAGCAATAAGCAGAGCGATGTAACCTAGAGTGGACTGGATGAAGACAGGAAGACTCATGATGGTACTTAACAATACTACTGTGATCATACAGCAAAGAACCAAGTCAGACACACAACACCAGCTACACTGTAATATTCCCATGTGACAAATTTAACGCTGTAGACGGACACGGTCAAATATGAGTGAATGAAAGTGAGTGACCATCACCTGCCAAGGCAATATTTGCACTGACTGTGGGCAGTGCCAGGTGTGACTGACACAGAAAGCTAGCTGGCTAGCTAATGTTAGCAACCTTGCAAATAAATATCGTAAAATATGATGTTATTGGTGTGTTTACCATGCAAAGAAACAAGTTTCCTATACCATTTTAAGCAGATGTTTTATTAAAGAAAGGTGACAGGAGATCAATATTTGCCAATATTCCTTTTGCTTTCTTAGCCTTTGCTGTTTAATCAGGGGCTGAGTTGAGGGGATGGCATCATGTTAGGCAATGATGCTGTGAGCTAAAATGTTCAGATGCATGTTGGTGGAAGTTAGTTATTGTAGTTTGGGCCACTGACTTTACAAAATTATGACTTTCTGAAGTTGCAGGAGGCTATATCCTTGCTTAAACTAGCTACTGATCTGGCCATAAGCTGGTGCTGGTGATTGAAAGGTGGTGGGAAATAAGAAACCAACTATTCATTTGACCGAGGTGGAAACTCATGTGCCTAGCTTTGCAACCCACTTGAGAGGCTACAGAAGTGGCTAGACCATAGCAACCCAGTGCACACCCAGTGCAATTGGTGCGTCTGTTTCAGTGTTTCTTTTACTGAATTAAGTCGATTACTTTTGTCAGTTACAAGTAGTTACTCTAACACAGCAGTAAGGAGACAGCGATGGCCAGAGCCAACAGAAACTTCATGACAGCGGTCATCGGAAAGACCACAGATGACCATTTGCTCTGCACAGCTCAAAGGATTGTGACAGAGAAAAGAGAAGCTTTCAGGAAGACAAAAGAAAAGAGATTCAATAAATTAATGTACATCTCTTAGCAGCAGCATCCAGCAGCAGCCAACTGTCAAAGTAACTGAGCTATATCAAAGGAAACAGACCTATTTTTTGATACATAATTTTATGGTATGTTATTATAGTTGAATGTTTTATGGCAATATACACAGCAAGTAGTTAGGTAATTATATGGTGTTGAGACATATTTAATTTGTCCACTTTAATTCTGAATAATATTTACCGTATTTTTTATTGTCTGACTATTTTTAGAAAGCTGCCTGGATTGACCACAAGAAAGCCTATGACTCAATGCCACATACACAAATACTAAAATGCTTGGAAATGTACATCAACAGGACACTGAGAGCTTTCATCAAGAACTCAATGGGGCTGTGGAAAACAACTCTGGAGGCCATCACAAATTACCATCAAGTATAGCATAAACCAGAGTCATGCACTGTTCCTGCCACTGTTCTACATAGGCCTGAACCCCCTCAGCCAACTCATCACAAAGACTGGCCACAGATACCGGTTTCCGAAGTGGATCAACCATCAGTCACCTCCTCTACATGGATGACATCAAGCTGTATGCCAGGAGTGAGCGACTCATTGACTCCCTGATCCACCTCACCAGGATCTACAGCAATGACAGGCAGGCAAATGGAAACCATTAGGAGGCCGCAAGGAAGTCAGCCACAGCCAAATATCTACACAGAGTAAGACAGGTCTTGAAAAGTCGGCTGAACAGAAAGAGCAAGGCCCACGCCATCAACACATAACACTCTGCCAGTCATCAGATACCACGCTGGTGTAATAAGCTGACCAAAGGAGGAGATGTAGGCCACTTATATAAAGACAAGAAAGCTTCTCACGATGCATGGAGGGTTTCATCCCAAGTCCAGCACAATGAGACTGTACACAAAGCATAGTGAGGGGGGCTGAGGACTGGTGAGTGTCAGAGCCACTATCCAGGACCAATCAATCAAGATCGAAGAAATACATTGGGAAGATGGCCCCCAAAGATGAGTTGCTAAGTGAATACCTCAGGCAGCACAAACCTGAGAATGCAAAAGAGGAGTGACAGAAACAGGAATATTAGCGGGCTTCTGGAGCTAGCCTCAAGTGGATGTTCGAAAAAATGCAGTTCTTGGCACTTCCGTGTTGGCTTCATTTTTCAGCTTTAGAGCTTGCGTCTTGTGTAAAATTGAAGAGGATATTATTATGATTTTTGCATATAATTTTTAAAAATCCATCCATCCATCCATTTTCATCCGCTCATCCGGGGCCGGGTCGCGGGGGCAACAGGCCGAGCAAAGCGCCCCAGACGTCCCTCTCCCCAGCAACACTTTCCAGCTGTTAAAGTTGTTAATGAACCAAAATTTTACCTTAACTCTAAGATTAAACCCACAGAGGACCTCACACTTAACTGTAACGTCAGACAGACACGATTTTTTTTTTGTTTGTTTGTTTTTTATCCTCACTTTACGAAGAAACACTTACTTTTTGCCCCTTGTTACTGCTTACACAGCTGCAACCATGGCTACACTTCCCTGCAGATTTTCAGATTTTTTACCTGACTGCTGATGAAATCTCAAATTGACCATCATATACCGGGAAATATGTACAACTAAATAGTGCTTAAAATATGTTGACATTTAGGTGGACTTAAATAGGTCCGACAAGAAAAATCTGCTCAGACAGGATGTCTGTATTCTGATGTTAATGTAGTATCTTGCATCAACAGACATACAAGGCAGACAATCATAGGTAGGAGACCAAACTATACAAGTTATGGGAAAACATGATAAGTAATTTCTGTATGCCTTCATACTTGTAACATGTTTTATTCAATCTAGTTTGCCTGATTTCTCAAGCTTTATAGATAAGGTTATCCCACACCACACAGTCCAACCTCTCAGTTTCCTCCAACAGAAAATAATTTAGGATTTTTGCTCTGCATTCTTACAAAGGTGCACACAGGTTATCATATATAGGATGAATGTGCACTCAGAGCGTGGGCTGCAGAGACAGTCAAAGGGCCTGCTTAAGCTTGCACTGCTGCATCCTGCAAAACCACTGAGTCAAAGCCAGCCACATTTCTACCTAAACTGCAGTACAGTGATACTGATCATGCTGATAATCATTAATTTCTTCGTAAACTCTTGGTGACACCAGAGAGTGTAAATAAACACATAATTTTAGCTTGAAGTGGACTGAAACTTTCCTTTTCAAGTGGCCCTGGTCCACTTTGGTCTGAACCAAGGTTTCCCACCAGCCCAAACTGGCACACACACCAGTGTTTTCTATCACCGTGTGTGATGCTACAGTTTCACACACTCAAGATGCAGCCCATCTTGCTTAGATAAGGAGGAGTACATAATCTTCACATAATGTGCTGTTTACAGTCTTCTCCTGGTGTGAACTCATCCTCTGTTTTTCTTACAGTCTCTGTCAGCAGCATGGGCCAGCATTTCGGAAAGAGGGAGTTACCCACAGACAGTAAGGTAAGAGCCCTCACTGCAGATGCAACAATGCCTTGTTTTGTGCATGCGGAATAATAACAGTATCTTGAAATGTGTGTGTGAGCGTTATTGTGATCTGAGAATGAAGCATGATGTGTTTGATTCTGAGAGTTTTCTTTAACCTTATCAGTGTGAACGCTGGCCTTTATCAGCAGGACTTTGGACTCTGATGTAGACCAGCCTTCAGGCTCCCTCAGTAACACTGATTTATTACCTTCAGCTCTCAGTCAGACTGTGAACCACTTAAATGTCTTTTGAAAAAGTCAGAGCTTATATAATAGGACACAAAGGTTAAAAATACTAAATTCTCCACAGGTAGTGTATTTATTCCCAGGTCTAGACATTGAATGGGTTTTTTCATGTTTACAAGTGATTCGATGTATTTCTGAGCAGCCTACGTGTTCGTGGTTACAACTTACCCTGTCACCTCCGGCGCTTGGATCACGAATGCAGGTTTTGCGGTGATCACACAGCCACAGGCAACGCCTCATACTCATCTGTCAAATGTATTGAGAAGCAGTGATCTGTGAATAATGCACCATCTCATTGGAGATTTTTGTTCAGGAGAGTAAAGGAGGGATGAGGTGGGGATGACTTTGCAAATGTTGACTTGATTTCTTTCCATATCCATTTATATCTATGCATTATTTGGACTGTGCTGGAGTAAGTGAAATGATATTCCTACCTACCTCTGTTTCTGAGATCATTTAAAATTACATTCTTTATGTCAAGAAATCCTTAAGACCCACTTATGCACTGAAGTGATTTTCTTTTGCACAGTACAGTAATATCACTCACTCATGTTGGATAGTCAGTTTTGTTAAGTACTTGGGCATAGATGGAATTACTGGAAATTTTTCAAATATCTTGCACACTGCATTTTAAACAATCGCCTTTCTGTTACCATCAGAGTCCCAATCTTAATTGAGCTGTGTTGCCATGACAATATCTGAAACATGATGGGTCTCCATGGCTCTTGTGTGTCGCCCTATAAAACCCCCGTCAAAACCACAAGCCTTGCAGCTACAACGCTCTGTGAGAGAACCCATTTGAACCGGAGGATGTAAATAGATGATTTTGTGCATCAGGGCTGACACTAAAACCTCTCTGGGTACACATCTCATTTAACCATTAGCTTTGGCCCGGTGATCATCAGCACTCAGATGTCTGACATCGATAATTGACCAGACATACAGCACCGAAGCATTATTCCCACAGCACTAACAATTTGTCACCCTGGAAGTCCATCTAGAAATAACAGAGTTTTTTTTGCAGTAAAGGGAAGTGATGCTGCAGGTGTGAAATGTTTTGATGTTTCAGTGAACATGCGCCTTGTATTGCTGCGAGTCAGGTGCCATGCTTGAAACAGTAAACTGGATGAAAGTCTCAGAATGAGAGCGTGGTTATGCTGGTTGAAGGATTGTTTTTGCTGCTGTTGTAGGAGTTGTAGTGCAATTTCTGCACTGTAAAGCATCAGGGTCGATCAGTGAGTTTGCACTTTAAATCTGAGAAAAATAAAGCATTTACAGTTGGGAATTAACCAATATGGATTTTTCCAGCCAATACCAATAACTGATAATTACCTGCTTCTCATGGCCGATAACGGATACAAAAACTGATCATTTTTCTATTTTAATAAGAAGTGTGTAACCTGTAGTTTGTGCACACCTGAGGGTAAGAAAGGCTAAGATGTAGTAAGAATATTTGGATGATTTAGCCCTGACCGAACCAAATCAAACCGACATAACTGCTGTTACCACAACAAACACAAAGAACAGTTGTGACTCTTCATACCTGCCGACATTAGGCTGTGAAGAAGAGGGAGATTTTCTGGGGTATTGTCAAATGGTTTACCCTCAACACCCCTGTCCTTATATAACCTTACACTACAGATGAACATAATAAATACTGCTTGGCTATCATTTTAATTATTGGAATAATGCATAATTATAAACATGTCCCATTACTGGCCCGACATGTAACATGCATCCCTATTAACATTAGTGCTATAGTATAAACAGGAAGTATGATCAGATATGAAATAAGCATGAAGGTCCAGTGGTAAATTAAATGCAATTTTCAGTTTTTTTTCTTTTGTAACAAACAAAATGGTTAAGCACCTTACAATAGGATTTTTTAATAGGCCGCAAAGCAAGGTGCTCTGCTGTGCCCCAGGGTTAGCACTTGACAGAAAATGTCTGCCTCTAATGGTGCTGTAATTAAATAGAGCAAATATGTTTTCAGAAATGTTTTTTTTTTCGCTCATCTTTCTGCTTTGTGTGAGCACAGAAATTACAAGCCAGACGTTGTTCCTGTACAGCAAAGTGTGGAGGAGGATCTGGCTTAAACTGGGACAGTAATGTAATTTAATGACATCATGTAATTAACCCCAGCTTTGCTTAAGTCCTTTTTGTCACCGCTTTTCAAAATTACAGCGGATATAATGAGTTAGGGCCATTATGGCTGAGGCTGCGATCAGATTTGAAGAGGTTGCTAACTTGTTGTGAGCAGCCCTAATGTCACACTGTGAGCAAGGAGGTGTCAGAAAAACAGCATCTGGGGCTGCGGGCAGCAGTGTAAAACTCGCAGTCTCTGCCTGCATGGTCTGGCTCGCGGCCGACTACCTGTAATGGGTGGAGTGATCATGTCAGGCCTGCTGGGGAAGAGGGGAGCCCAAACCAGCGGGAAAGCTGATGGCTCAGCCCACAGATGATTTCTTTCCTTTGACTGCAAAGCACACTCCAGAGAGAGAAGAGCAGGGGCGAGAGAAGTGGATTAATTTGTCAAGTGTGAAGCTGCCAGGAGCGTTGTTAGGGCAGCATAGCACTAGAGCCACAGAGTTTACTTAGCGTTATAATTACGTTGTATATGTCTAAATCTCTGTCATTTGTTTTACCACTTTCTTTTGGCTTGATTATCATGACATAAAGTCAATTTAAAGGTCTGGCAAAACAGCCAGTTGTCATAGTGACAGTTAAGCAGGAACAGAGCGTGACAGAGTAAGATAGGTTGTATTTAAATGCTGTTGTCTGAGTCGTGATCTCTCTCCCAGTCTGTCATCATTTCAGGAAATGTACCCATACCTGCTTTGTCACACTTCAATAGCAGGTCCAACAAAAATGTCTCTGTTCACACCGCTGATATTTTAGAGCCTTAGATCACACTTGGAATTACTGCCCTTGCACCTCAGTGTTGTGTTTTTGCCAGAGCAGCAAGACATGTTCCCAATGTAAATATATCTGTACTGATTGGTGCAGATTTCCCCTAACGCACTGGATTGTGTGTCATCAACACTGAATTACGGCAACATGGAGGGTAGTACGCTGAGATGTTGCCAGATTTAGTAATCACTGCGTGCAAAGCTGACAAACTCTTTAAAAAGCCACTCAATTATTTTGTATTTACAAATTCAGGGATTTTAAATCGCAGTTTGTTTGCTCTAACTCTCTGGGTTGACTCAAAAAAAGAAAAAAATAATGCAATGAGTAAGAACAACAACCACTTTTCAAAATAAAATCCACTTGCAATGAACCATGCATTTCTGATTCCATTGTGGTGTTCTTGCAGATTGGCCAACCAGAGACTATGTTGCACATCATGCTGAGATATTTCCTGCCCAGCTACAGTGGGAGGAATCAATTTTTCCGCTCTCTCAGACACCAGCAGTAAACATCAGGATGTGGTGTCAAGACCTCCGAGTTGTAGCACTCTTTTTTTCCCCTCCAGTGTTACCATTTGTACTGATGCTGAACACTCAGAGAGAAATCCATGGCAGCAAAGACAGAAGTAGCAATTTCCTCAACTGACAATGACCAGACCAAGACCAGCATGCTATGCTGCCTGTGCACTTTTCTCAACAAAAACAACATGATAAAGTCACTCCTCACATGATTGCTCTAGCTGTAAATATTGCTTGTGCTCCCTCCAACTACAAGTATAACCTACAGTTCACGCTCTCAGGTGTCATTTTGGGGAATAAAGGAATACCCCAACAGAAGAAGAATTAGGTAGTGAGCCATTCATTTTGCAAAATACAGGAAATAAATAACTGAAGGAGAATTAGATGAGATGTATTAAATAAAGGTGAGTGCACCCAAAAAATAAAAATAGAATATTAATGGGTGAAATCTTTTTTTTTCATTGCAGAGCTGCATGTAGTATTGCTGCACACACACACATTAACAGGACTAACGGTTAGCACCACACAGCTAACGTTACTTAATGGGTCAAGCCGTTTTGGTGTTGGTGTGAGTTTGCCGGGAACGTTTAACAGCTCGATGTTGCATGTTAGCCACTGCTGCTGTTAACCTATGCTAACTAGGCAGACATTGAACTAACTGTTTTGTGTAACAGCAGCAACAGAAAGTTTGCTGACCCTTTCCACCAGTGAAGAGGGTTAATGCTAGTATCCAGTGAGGGGAGCGATTATCCTCCATACAGGTGTTCACCTACTGTAAAACAGTAGGTAAGAAGTCTAGTCTCAATTAAAAGGTCTAGTCCATTTACTAGCCTGGTGTGGCTACACATTTTGTCAAATAAACGACTGTCTCAATTAGACGCCTGGTCTGGTTGGCAAGCAGTTCAGTTTTTGTATAGAAGTTCTTTGGATGTAGAAAACAGGGTTGTTGGCTACCTCAAATTATGTGTCTATTCCTTGATTACCCTGTAAGTTATTCACACTTCTTTAGTCCATAAGGATCCTCAGACCAAAAGAATCAAAGGAGTTTTTTCTTCATAACAATGAATCCAAGTTGTGATTATTGTTTTAATAGGATGAAGTGGTGTTGTGTCAGTATGCTGGGTGCATAATCATAATGCTGTAACGCATTCTCTCTTTGATGCACTGTCTGTCAGCGCTAGATCAAATGAATGATTCATAATCGATATGTCATCTGAAGCCTAATTTTTATACAAGTCATATTCAGACTGGTTTAAATAAAGAAGTTGATTGTATTTCCCGGTCTTTGCTGAGCAACAGTTTTGTGTGAAAGGAATTAAAGTCCTGTCCCATTTAGACGCCTGTCCCAAATGTAGGCCTGTTGATTTTAGTGATTCAAGCAAATAATAGCCCAGACTATTAACTGAAGTTTCATGGTATGCCTCTGGGTCATTAGATTGTTGAGGGGTGCTGAAACATAAGTTGTCTGTGAGGAGTAAGGACTTTGCCCTGGCGGTGGCGTAGGACTCCAGCCTGGGCAGCGGATTTCCGTGCCTCTTCATCTCCCCTCATAACGCCACTGTATTACATTTAATATATATTTTACTAATATACTGTTAATCTGATACTTCAAGGTATATACATAACATAATTGGATTATACCTTTATTTGTGGTGCAAAAGCTTAGAAAAAACAGCCTGGTTACAAATGCCATGTAATATACATGTTCCATGTAAAGGTACTCATGTCAACAACAAGAATTCGAAGAAATATATTATTGTGTAAATTATTTCAAAAAACTTGCTCCCGCTGTGTAAAGGACATATGTTAGAGCAGACAAACACACTGTTTAATTCAGTCAAAGCCTTAAAAAGAAACACTAACTTGAAGTGTTTAAATGCCAAATGTCAACTCCTTTGAGTTCACCTTAATCTCTCATGGCAAGGAGTGAGGGTATAGGTGTTTTAATTCATGGAACACTCAGTCTCTCAGGTCTTGATCCTTTTTCCATTTTGGTAGGAAAAAAACAACTTGATGTTCTTCTTGTTGCCATTGAAAATGGGCTGAAGAACTGGATTATCAGCACACCTATGGCTACATGCAAAAATAAAACCAAACCTACTGAATATTGAGGGGGAAACGCAGACATGGTCGCAGCAGATGGAATTTAAAGTAACAAGTGGCTCAAATTGTAATGTAATTAAATCCTGTTAAAAAAGGACTCTATGTTTAAACTGCTTAGTAGTTGGTCCTCGGTAGTTCACCAGTTAAGAACCAAGTTGGAGAGATTATTTTACTGTCTAACTTCACAATAAGATGTGACTTTGTCAATCCTTTCTTTGTGCCTTGTTGTGCTACTGAAACAACTGAATTAAAGACTGAAGTCTCCAGATGAGGGAGCTTGAGGCTCAGCCAGCAGACCACCGGGCTTCAGTTTTACCATTGTATCCAATTAGAGCACCCTGTGAGTTGTGACCAGCCCAGCAGGCCTGTCCCTGTCTTCTGTTCTCTGTGTGAGATCTGTCCACAATGGAATGATAATCACATTTTTCCCACCTCAAGTTTGTTCTGATTTGTACTCTGTTGTATTTGGCTCTCAGTCTGATCTGTGTGAACCACAGAAGTAAACACTGGGCATGGTTGGTTGGTGAAAGAGTTGTGTTTACCTCAAGTTAACACAGCAGTTACACCCAAGTTTACTGTTCATGCTTTTACTCTGTATATATTTTTGATTTGGACAAAAATGTGTTGTGCTGATGGTAAATCTTCATCAGGACTGAGCCATTCATCTGCTAATTACTCATTCTTTAGTTGTGAAATATTATGTGATACTGTTTTGCCTATATTTGAGTTATCATATCATATTTTTTGGGTTATTTGCCTCATAGTAGGACTTCACTATTAAAGTGTTCTTCTTTTCTGTGAAAAGGTCTATCGAGTGCTCTGAATACCATTTTTTAATTTTCTCTCAATGACCCTGAACTTGCAAAATCTGAGCTTAAGAGGTTTTAACAATAGCACTGGTTTATTTCTGAATGTTATCTTTTGCTTTATGGCGTTCTGGCCTTCATTAGGTAAATTGAATTGCTTCCTCCCAGCTCTATACAACAGAGATATGTTAGAGATACTTCATTGTCCTCTTGACATTTGACGAACATTATTACAGTATAAAACTTGCCATTTGAAGGTAGAGCCACAGGGACTCTATTGTGTCTGGTGCTTTTTATGTCTCAGAGAAAAGGTGAGATGAGCCCATCCATCTCTGCAGTGTGGACAGGATGAAACACTAAAGGGCACAAGCTATCACCTAACCACAGATGTGAAGAGGATTTCTATGAAAGTATCAAATCAGCCAAGCTCTGAAGGGTGTTCAAATGACTGCACTCTTCTTCCACTCTCACTACTCAAATACAAGGAGTGCTTATGCACACTGAACCCCATCCAGTACCCTACTACTGAATGGACATCAGGGAGCTGAGTGGAGCTGAGGCAGCACCCACCATGGCATAGTATGTTCATCCCTTTAAAAACTAATATTTTCCCCTTCGTTTTAAAAAATAATTCTTCCTACACGACCTTCGTTTTGCAAAATATCTGTCCACACTAGAATTCAAAAACAACTCTAAACGCTTAACAACATTAGCTTTCTTCAGCAGTCTACCTTGTCACAAAGGTAGTAAAGTGCACAGGTTTAAAATACTTTTTTAAAACACCCTCTGGAGATCTCATCACCATTGATTTCTTTTCGATTTATGATAAATGAGCTCACTCAAACATACAAGGGATGCTCTGGACATGCTAAAGATTTCCATTGTTTCCTCATCAACATTTCCACTCTGGAAGGTGTCCCACCATCTGTTGATTCGGCTAGTCCCAAACTAAATCCATTGTTTCTGGCGGACAGTGAGGTGGAGCAAAAACACTGGGGGCAGCAGCTGCCTCCGTGCGTCTGTTATTGGTTTGTGAAACTGATGAGTTTCACAAACACTAATGACTTCTCTACACTAAGTTTAAGTGTAAAGAAGTCATTAGATCAAGCAGTGTCAACAAAACATAAGCAAACTGTTAGTCTGCGATTGTTGTGGTTGTTTCTAGCATATGTCCATTACACAAAGCAACAAATAGCATGTGTAAATTGAGGAGATTACGACATCCATTCCTAAATGCTGTATTTGGAAAATCTGCACCTTTGAAGGCAGGCAAAAAACCCTCCATTTTAGTGGCCTAAATCTCTATTTGCATGTGGACAAGAGGCCAAAAGGTAGTGGAAAATATGCATTTACAAAAATATCTGTATACATGTAGACAGGGCCTTAGTCTGAGTCGCCAAGCAAGCCCTGAAGGGGCCGAGCTCTCAAGTTGGTGCCAGTTTATCATTAATTGTCATCTTTTGCAGTGGCTTAAATTGCTTGCCTTATTGTAGCCTCATGTACACCACCTCCACACATGTAGGAGACCAGATGTTGACACGTTTACCATGACTTTTTGCAGTGGCTTAGCTAGGAGGCAGCCGTAGCTCAGTTAGAGCAGTCATCATACCATAGGGAAGGTCGGTGGTTTGATCCCTGGACCTTGCAGTCTACATGTCCAATTGTCCTTGGGCAAGAACCACAAATTGCTCCTGATGGTTGTGCCATCAGTTTGTGGGTGCGAATATTTATCTGATAAGCAGATGGCACCTTGTATGGCAGCCTCAGCCACCAGTGTATGAATGTGTGTGTGAATGGGTGAATGGTGCCTGTGTTGTAAAGCACTTTGAGTGATCGCAAAAACTAGAAAAGCACCATATAAATGCATTCCATTGTATCAATTAAAGCTGTGATTGGACAGTCTCTGTTCGAGGGAAGTGTTTTGGCCAATAGCAAAATTCAAGTCAGATTTTGGCAACTGTTTCAATCACATCAGTACATTTGGGCTTTTCACTGCGACACCATCTAGCGGCTGTCAGAAGAATGGCAGCTCAAGACACTTAGGCACTGATTTTAACATTTTACTGTGGGCATTGCCAGAGAGCTGTGAGAGCTCCATCACCAGCTTATTGTCATCTTGGTGGAACCTAGAAATTGTCCAATTAGCAAGCTGCAAGGCCGCCAGGTGAGGGCCAAGAATAGCAGGAGGCTCCCGGGAAAAACGAATAATTGGCAAGTGTGATTCCAATTGAGCTGCTTTTCTGATTACATGCCTCAGGCCCAGGTCGTGCTTCATTGTCTCCAGCACCAACCAATAAGGAAGTTCTGTTTAACAAGGTCTATATTTAGTAAGCCAGCAGTGGTGAGAAGGTGTGAAGTCATGCTGACAGCTGCTGCCCATGGACAGCATTAAACCGCTGCTGTGGTCCATGAAAATTGACCACATGTTTTTTTTCCTCATCCATTTTCTTCCAACATCCCATCCCAAGTGAGGGCCAGATACAGTGGAGGAGAATAGTATCATAGAGTGTATCGCTACAACCTAATGTGTTTTTTAAAGGTGAATGGTAGTGCTTACAGTACATGTGTCCAAATTGTTATTCAGGACTTTATTTTCATGTTGGCTCAGGGCGCAGAACATACTGGTATTTACCTTGATCACTGAGGTTATTTTCTTGACTGCATTGTTTGGTTTCTTGGTGACTTGCTGTGCTCCCCAGTGGGAGAAGAGGCGCCGTGTGATGAAACCAATCACAGTGCAATCTTGGTGCGAAGGCTGGGTGTGCATCACATGGTCAGAGCAGGTCGACAGCTCGGCGCACTTGTGTCCCATCTTTTTTTTTTGGGGTAGTTGATACTGAAGGCCCTTCCTTAACTCTGGTGACCCAGCCATCTGATGGCGGTAGGAATTTGTAGTTTACAACTGGAGTGATGTTGCACATTGTCAAGCCGCAGTTACATACAACAGATCTGTAGGTTAAATGTTGTGTTTGAAGGGACATCAGACATGTCATTATGATGAATTATTCTACAGTTTCTACTGCAGTATAAATCAACAGAGTGTTGGCGATGGATGCTTAAAAATTTTTCATACTGTTCAATCGAAAGTTGGAAATCAATTCAAACTGGCTGGCAATGACTCCATCAGGAACTTTTGTCCATGCCGTTCCTTTCCTGGTTCCTCCAGGTGGAATGACTATATGCATCATCGTCTTTTTTATGAGTCTGGCCTCAAGCCCCACATTTCGGGGCGGCTGTGGCTCAGAGTTAGAGTCGGTTGTCTACCAATCGGAAGATCAGCGGCTCCTCCAGAATTCTGCAAGTCAAAGTATCCTTGAGCAAGACACTGAACCCCAAATTGCTCCCGATGATGCTTCCATCGGTGTGTGGGTGTGTTAAAACCTGAGTAGCAGGTGGCATCTTGTATGGTAGCCTTGGCCATGAGTGTATGAATGTGTATGTGAATGGGTGAATGTGACTCATAGTGTAAAAAGCACTTTGAGTGGGCAAATAACTAGAAAAGGTGCTATATATATATATAAATGCAGGTTCTTTTCAGTTATAACCCAAGTAGACATGTGGCTGTGATGAGCAACAACATGTGATATGAGAGTGTTTGGGTTAATATTTATAATAATAATATTTGTTGCAATACATGTACTCCAGCAGACTTAGAAATTAGGTGTTTGAGGCATTCCTGCCAAAAATAATCATCAAATATAAATACAGAGGAGTCAAATACTAGTTACATTTCATCAGTTTCACTTATGTCAAGATACAGATTGCAGATTTAGTCCAAAGCGTTGCCTCAGCTTTCAATGATATCAGTTCAACAAACATCCAGTCTCCAGTGGCTCAGCTCGTGGAGTGTGGATTTGTTGTTTGCATTGCTAATTTTCAACACTTACAAAAAGTGTAAGGGTGAACTAGAGATAAGACAGCTGTGTCTATGCGTGTGGGTGTGTGTGGACAAAATCCAACAAAGGTTGAATACTGAGTGCTTTAATGATGGGGGAGTGTCCCAGACTGTTGGAATGCAGCGATAATTTTGGCTTTATCAGTGCACAGAAATCCCAGTGCAGTTAATCTTCTCTCTCTTTTTCACTTTCTCTGTGTCTGTTTCTTGCCCTCTGGTTGCTTCAGAATAATTGGTTGAGGTTCTTTGGGCCAGCTGAAGGAATATTTGGACTTAAATTAAAGATGAAAAAAAATTGACTTACATAAAAGATAAAAATCCTTCACTTTTACTTCACCGTGTATTCTTAAATCAAATTTCAGAAAAAGAGATCAATGCACACCTTCTGAACTGTGTTACCTTGTCTCAGCTGCTCTTAAATCCCCCCCCACCCACCCCAAACACACACACACACACAAAAACACACACACATGTAGACTTATCTGTAAGTTAGAGTAAACTGCCTGATATGTCTTGAAATTTGTCTTATTAAATATGCCTTATTAGTAGGGATGCACAATTATTTTGGCACATCACTGGTACTGGCTTGAAAATGACCTATCAGAATTGGCCAGCATGCCTTTTCTTATTTTGCACAATGAGTGAATATTACATACATTGATAAGCATTGTATTTCATGTCTCCATCTGCTGGTGGCCCATCTTGATAAGAGTATGCATGCATGATGTAAATTCCACTACAGAAGAGACTTGATGATCACTAAAATTAGGTGGGGTAAAAAATGGATATATTGTTATCGGTATCAGTTATTGGTCAAATGAGTTGTTACATATAGGCATAACATAAAAATATCCAAAATCATGCATCTCTGCTTATTACCCATAAATGACAGGGAGCCTTTCAACTCCTAAGTTTGTTCTTTAGAGTGATTTAAATGTCATTCTCAGATTTTCTAAACACCCAGTTACCATATTTATCAAACCCCTGAGAAGTTTTTCCTCTATAATTTGATTAATAAGGTGTTCAAGGTATTATTTATTCTGCTTAATCAGAGCTGTGTAGGTGTAAACTTGCTTCAAGTGTTGCTAAATCCTGGTGCACACAAGTTTTCCAGTTGAGACCCACCCACTTCAAACCAGTAAAAAGAGCACAGGGAAAACAAAAACACAGTAAATCTCTTATATGATAATCAAAGCTCTTTAAACTAAAGGTGTCTTGAATTTAAGATTATTTTTAATCAAAAGAAATTTGATGAGTAAGTTTATATTCCTAACTTTGCATGTAGGAAAAGGAGTGCAAGTAATGGCGCTGGTGTGAGGCTAGTGTAGCTCAGGTGTTAAGATAGTGATCACCCTCTATCAACAGTAGGACTATCAGTTTGGAGTATTCACTGAGCTCTTTGAATATTTGAATTTGTTTCTATGTAATTAAATCTAATCCACTATTGAGCCTGTTAATTGAATCCGGATCTCCTCATGTGAAAACAAATTTACATAATTTGTTAACAAAAAGCGTGGCACTTTGTTGACCTTTTACCTGATTTGCATTGGTAAGTGCTTGCTCACCACACTTGTACACCTCCCCTCAGCTCACAGGACTGTGTCACAGTTGCACCTCTCTGAACTTCCGAGCGGTGGGCCCACAGTTTTTGAAAGCCTGTGTTGGTTGCCATTGTTGGCGCGAACCCACTTGGAAGTGGAAGCACATTGTACACTGTAATCAGGGAATCGGTAAAATGACTTTTTTAAAGTGAGGATTGGCAAATGCAGATATTCAATTCACTTGGCCCCACTGAATAGAAACAAGCAGCTTTACTTGTCATGAATAGCTATAGAAAGAAATGACTATGACATATGGCACTTGTTAGATGTAGAGCCAAGTAACAGGGGAGATTAATGTGTCTGATCCAGTGACTCAGAAGTGTCAGCACAGGTGGGTTTAACAAGTCAGCTATCACAATGTTTAACTTATGACTTCATGTAGGCCAACAGCATGAATCAGAGCGGAGCTGACAGTGAGTTACAGCTGAATCAATATTTCTATATATCTGGAAAGCCTGATAAGACAGGAAGGCATGTTTCTGTCCTTCAAAGATTATATGTGTCATTTAATCTTAATGTTTCTTCAATATTCGCTTCCCCTTGGTTGACATCTCCTGCTATAGCCACAGATCTGTACCGGTAAAATCTACCACTGAAGTACATTCATCATCATAGAAGAAAGGCCAGCTGGAAATTATTATTGGTGTTTTTTACTGACACCTAAAGAGATTTCTAACAGATGTGATCACGATGCAAAACATTTTAATGAAGTAACAGGATTTGTATCAAGATCAAACCAGTTTTTGACGGAGAGATTCACAGTTTTTGTCTCAGCTGACACACAGGAATACTTAGTGACAGTACCAACAACAGCTATCATCTGGTTTTAGCATTTCAGTTCCTCATGTCTATAGTCAGCACAGTATCTCATGCACCTCAAGGTGGCATTTTAAAGCTGTAGTTGTTAACTGTTTCATTTAAATCATTTTCTGTCATTTTTCTTAAAACTGCCATGAAATCTACACAGTAGTACACAAGACAGATACTCTGAGAAAAGTCATGTTCCTTCTCCTCCTTGTTGTGCTTTCAGTGACATTTGCAGGAATCCACTGCACCTGCAATGGAAACAACCAGTCAGAGCTGAGGCATCTCTAACGCAGCTGTCAGTCATGTCAGTCACTGCGCTTCAACTGTGGTCGAACTGTCAAACTAGGCAGCGCTGATCAAATATGACTCTGAATTTTTTTTTTTTTTTCAGATGTTTTCATAAACGTTTTAGTGGACTGTTTAGCTGTACTAAGAAAGTTTGTGACCAAGCTGCCATGTTGAAAATAGTCAAGCCAAAACGGAGCACCACCCACTGGCCACAGCAGACTTTATCATTTTACAGAATCCTCGGCTCTGATTGCTTTTTTTTCCAACAGCTGCAGTAGATTCTTTTTCACAGACTGCAAATTTCTAAAAAAAAAAAAAACATAAATATTATTCCAAAGCCTAACTACTAAACTGATGCACTGTTACACCACAAATATTATCTGCACTTCTGCAACCTTTCCTCAAGGCCCAGTAGCAGATATTTGACATAAAGATATAAAAAGGCATAATCATGAAATGTTGAAGTATTACTTGCATGCCCATTTTATATGAATTAGATTTCAAAATGCCCTTTTTCAAAGTATGCTTAAATGTCATCTTTCCCAGTGTTTGTTTTATGTGACATTTCGTTCCATAATATCACTTTTCATTGTTGTTTTATCTCTGAATGCTTAAATGGATGGGTCGCTTTTGTTTTGAGGATGTCATTCTTACCATAAATGATCAGCACAATTATCAAAGAGCCTGTTTACAGTCCACATGCACTTTCAAATAT
>JAPZEB010000025.1:21449145-21461947 GCA_029783705.1 Chaetodon striatus | reverse complement strand
CACATGACTTGGATTTGAGGAAGACTCGATTTGTGAATCACAAATTTGATGACTTTATACACGACTTGAAAAAATCCAGAAAGATTTGCAACTTGACTTTGAGCATCAGTGACTTGTGACTTCACTTGGACTGGAAAGAGAGAGGGAAAGTTGAGCAAGGCACCGAACCCCCAAACACTTGGGGCGCCTGACCATGGGCAGCCCCCTCACTCTGACATCTCTCCATTTGATGCATGTATAGGTCCTGTTTGTGCATGTGTGTGTTCAGGCCTGTGTGTTTACAGTATATGTAAAAACAGAGTGAAAACTTGAATTTCCCCTCGCGGGATTGTGTAACCACTTCTTCTCCTTCTTTACTTTATTTATTAAATGAATGTGAATTTTTGTAAATAGTAGAAAAAAGAAATTTCTTCTGAGATTAGATGCTTGACAGCACGCAGAACAAAGTTGCACTAGCCAAAATATTTTTATATATAAAATTTATCAGACTATTTTTCAACAAGGATCTCTTTATTTAGCATCTATGTGAACAGCTCAGCTAGAATCTCTAATCAGAATGACTCAGTGAAGCCATGAAGAAATATTGTCCATGTTACCGCAGCTATAGTGTGAATTTTGTTTTACAGTAATTGGTCACAACGCTGCCTCAGAGCACCACTGTGTCGATTCCACTTTGATGCTTAATGTTTAACTTGTTCTTGGCTCAGTCAGCACTGCTCTCTGATAATGTGTAAAAATCCCATTTTCTTATCAGTTTCTAACTCTTACTGAAGGAACATTGCTGTTAGGATACATTTATAACCCTCCTCTTACCCGTGCACCAGGGCTGAACTAATGCAGCACCATTAGGTTGACTCAGGGTGCAGGCAGAAGAAAAAATAAAAGGAATTTCCACCAAATTGGCACAGCGTGAGTGGTTTATGATGGGCAGGTTAGCTGTGCTTTATTGGAGCCTGTTTTGGTGAAGTTGTCATCAGCAGGCGTCATGACTCATCCCGGCCTGTCCAGCGTCTGGGGATGTCTCCATGCAGCACTTCCTGTTTGCACTGCTTTTCCACTGAAGGGCAAACACACCACCATCAGCTGTGCAGCTGTTAAAAGCCCATTATGGCCCCATTACCTGGCCCAGCCTGCAACAGGTCCCCCGCTCAGCAAAACAGACCCCCTCTATCTATCTGTCCGCCTGTTCCGTCCTGACTCGGTCTGGGTCACTGTTTCTCATCATCACAGGGTGAAGTGAGCAGAAATGAACAGCAGTTGTGTATAGACTTGGACATTGGATACAAGATGATGGGCTAGATCAGGGGTGTCAAACTAGAATTACCTTTTTTTTTTAGGAATTAAGTTGTTAATACTGGTCTCCCATCACATGCACAGGCGTGCATAAATTGCCTTAGGTAGTGCTTAGGCTAAAGTGCAGCACATAATCCTTCAGAGCCATCAAGGATATTACAGACTACATCAGAATCTAAAGACAATATTAAACTTCCTATCTGGTGTCTTCTCGAATATTGTCATGCCTGAGATGTTTTTACCAAATCCTGATAGGACTGAAGAGTCAAGTTACACATCTTTGAGTGCAGAAAGTTAACTTTCCTTAATTCTTCTTTGCAGTAAAATTTGTATTTGCCATCAGGACTTCCTCATCCTGTTAATGCCAGGGCCCTGTTTCAGAAAGCAGGCTCAACAAACTCCGAGCCTAATCCCAATCTTTGAGTTGACAGAGCCTGAGCTGGGAAACTCTGAGTTTTCAGTTCCAGAACAGCTGATTAGAATCAGTTCAATCAACTCTTGAGTATGTTCAGCCTGAGCGAAGCGCGTTCACGGCGAGCACCAAAAGTGCAGACCAAAATCAATGGAGCACAGATAACTTGATTTTCAATGGCAGAAAGTGGAGTTAAAAGCAGAGCTTCTTATTTCATCCCAACTGAGTCGGGAGACTTTAATGACCGCAAATGAAGACATGAAACATGAAAGAACAAATCTGTTACGGCAGCTGCAGATAAACAGAGTGAGGTGGGATGGGAAAAGATTGCAGAAACATTGTTATATCTTAACAGTGTTCATATATTTTAATAGAATTTGCTATATTCTCTTTTTCAGCTGTAATCTGATGGAGCCCAAGCACACTGGGCAGAAAGTCAAAATCAAAAACAAAAATATTGTACAGACTGTTAAAAATTTTGCTTATACTTATGTCATTCATGCAGTATTAGGCTTAGGTTAATTGGATTGATGTGAAATGACTTCCTATTAACGTAATCTCCTTTATTCTCAGATGGAGTTATGATGGGAATCTTTGAATATATGAAAAGTATTCATAAATCATTGCATAATGGATCCAAGTAGATTAATTTCTTATTAACACTGACAACCCTGCACATCTGTGGAATTCCTCTTTGATGATCCTTTGTAATTTATGCCCAGGGAACACCACAAAAACAAGTAAGTCTTTTCAGAGCCAGAGACACTTTTCTTATGGCCTGACAAACCGATGATAATGTAAATCCCGGATGTGTAAGATTTGATATATGTGGGTGGAACAGATTGTTAGGTAAATGACAGTGTGGGGTGAAATTATATCTTTCATATAGACACTCCTCGGGGTACGATAACATGGGGGCTAATCACCATCTCCTTAGGCAGCAGTCCCTGAATAAATTGTGCCTCAACATCCATGACTTTTGTGGTGGGTGATATTCAATACATTGCGTCATGCTCTTATTTTGAAAGGTGGGTAGCAGGAAGTAGTTAGAGCAGAGGCTTTGTACCTTGTGTTGTCGGGTGTGCAGAGGCTGGATCAACAATAATGTTGTTCAGCATTAAAGCAGCTCAACATTACACTCAGTATCTGTTGCATTAAATCCTTACCGCACAACGCAACGAGTTTATTCACAAAAGGACACGCCGTGTTTCTCCTTCCTGCTACACACTCAACGGGCCATCAGCCTCAGGCTTAGATGAAGCAAACCTGCGAGCCAGCAAGTTTGCTTCACAGAGTATGTTGCCGTAGTAACTGACTCAGGGTTACGCTGAACTTGCTTTGTGAAATGGAAAAACTCATCTCAGGCTTAACATACTCAGAGTTTTCACTAATCCTGCTTTCTGAAATAGGGCCCAGAATCCTTTTGGAAATGAGCTAATGTCAAATGTCAGAAGATGTTTTAGAAAATGGTTGTCAGGAATGTAAAATGTAGATAAAAGGTTAAAAAACGGGTATTATCCTATTAAACAAATTAACACTCAAAGGCCGACACTAATTATTTTGAAGCTGTAAGGCTGTCAGGTTTACACAAAGAGACAACAAGGGCAGAAATATAAAAGGAGGGCAGGGGTGGCTCTTTCTCTTGATTGAAAAACATTGTCTTTTCCTTGTAATTAGTTTGTTGTTGGCTTCAGTCTCTTCCTCCACCCACGCAGGACTTTAATGAGATGAATCAATATAGGTTACCTAAGCTCTTACATTTTAGGTCAGTCACTTCTCATGCAGCAGAGTTAGAAGTATCACAAACAAAAAAAGTGTTTTCTGAGAACAGAGAGGAGCTTTTGCAACATAGTAGCAAGTCAAAGAAGAATTTCTTAATATTCCTTCATTAAATTTAAGAATAAATCCCAGCGCACAAGGGCTAATGCCTTTTTTTCTGTTGGTAAGCTTTGCACGTTTCTTCCCAGTATCAAGTACGGCCTCACCACAAGGAAGAGAGGAAAGAGCCAGAGACCAGATAAACACTCGACTGCATTCAGTCAGCAAGTGACCACTCCTGAGGGAGCCCAGAGGGCATCTTTTCTCGTCTCATACCACATTGTCTGTGCAGAGAAACTGCACGCTGTCTGTGAAGCAATAATTCTGCCCTCTGCTGAAGACTTTGTTTGGAAAGATTTGTGTGATGAGGCTGCTGGGAAAGTTGATTCCGTAATACTCTGTGGCTCTAACAGCAGGATTGATGAATTAATAAGTGCACATTGGATGTTATTCATACAGGTTAATGCCTGAATATTTGTCATTTTGCAGAGATTTAGAAATAATTGTAATGATTTAAACCTGATGAAAGGCCCAATACCTCTTCATAAAATGACATTTTAACACTTCATTACGCTGCTCATCAATACCAGAAGCTTCTCTCGCTTTAGCCGTGAGTTTATCTTCTACTCAAGTCTCAGTTGAAAAATATCATTACCAGAATAGATAGAATTACCTTTGTTCTCCGACTGGATTCATAATTCAAACATTTATATCTGGAAAAAAGCATAGTGATAATAGCACTATCTCAGAAAAGCCAATATTGTTATACACTGTACACCAGGGCTATTCAATTACAAATTCAGTCAGGCCGGATTTTAATACCAGGAAATGCAGATGGGACAGACATTTTCAGCAGCCTATTGAAATCCTTTTTTTTTATCTTTCGGTTAATATAAATTTTAAACAAATCCAAATGAATGCGGTGAAAAATAGAAACGGTCATTGTTTCGCTTTTTAAATTTAAAAAAATACTCAATAGAATTAAAAAGAGCTATTAATGCCATCCATCCTCAGAGCCATAAAAAGTGGCAATAATAGTAACCAATAGCACACTCTATCTCTTTCTCCCAGGATGTCCCTCCCTCTCCAGTCTTTCTGCCTCCCACACACACACACACACACACACACACACACACACACACACCTTACCTTCTTATGTTTTCCATCGAGGTCAAGGAAAGTTTTTTAGAAAAGATTTGGAGAGGTTTGGTCCGCTTTAAAAAGTGCAGTGTGAAAGTGAACTGAACCAAATGAAGGTGTGAAATTTTTTGGCATTCCCCGCCCAATCGAACCAAGTCCCCCGGACAATCCTGGTGTGAATGCACCCTAATAATAGGCCGCAGAGTTCTCTTTAAAAGGACACATGAACTACCATAGTCAGAAAACATGCCTCGAGCTGATAATGCAGCAGAGATTGAGCAACTCATGTGTCCCCCCCCCGAAGCTCAGTCTTTCTCCTTTGCAGTACATGCACACATGCATCAGCCTTTCACCTCCACATCTCATACAATACACTGTATGGATGTGTTGTTTCCTTTGAAACCCAATTTGAATCCTTCGCTGGAAAGACGGACTCAGCCTGAACAATGAAAGTATCATATAGAGGGACAGTTACAGAATACAATAACGTTGAATGGCTATTGCTGAAAAATGCCTTTCATATATAGTATTAAAAAATGGACTAGAATAACAATCCTAAAAATGGTCATTTTTATACCCATATTATCCAGATCAGATGTGCTACCTTTCACTGATAAGGGGTGGATAATATCTTCGACTGATTCCACAAAACATCATTTGCATTACAAAAAAATGGAAATTGTTTTGGAGCCTTTGATTTACAACTACAGAACCAAACAGCGTTGCCAAAACTTGTGTTTTATCAGATTTTTGAGAATGTTCTGCACACACTGTAGATGCGCTCCACAGCCCCATGAAAGCTCAGACAACAAAGATAACTGGATCCTTATCCTAATCTTTCTAAATCAAAAGCGGCTCAACATTTCAAAACATAAGAGCATTTGATGGAAGAATAAAAAAGCAAGCAGCTGACAAAGCTATGGACATAACGTGATAAGAGACTGTCCTCTGAAGATCAATTTTCATTTTGGATTTATCCTTTCTGCAGGTCACACTTGAGCTTCCATCAAGGAAACTGGATGATATTGGTGTGAGCCAGTTATCACGTCTTTCATACACTATGTGCTTCCCCTGTAATTGCGTTAGGGACCCACTGGCTACCCCTGAAATCTTAAGGGCAGAACAGGCTGCTTCAGACTGCATTGATTTTGTGAGAGCCTGGTGGGGTTATTCAGAGTGCTCTCCTTTACTACTGACTGAGTGTGAGCAGCGAGAGGATCTGAGACTTCCCAACTCTCTGCTCACTCGTTACTAACTGTGTAGAGAAGCCCCTGAAAACACACATCAACCTATAATGAAAACAAAATCAGAACATACTCTTTAGAAATTAGATTTTTCCTCATGAAGTCTTGTGACTATTTAATATCTGGTTTAATTTCTAAGGATGAAGAGGTGGATGATGGAGTCAATGCAGCATCACGTGTGATGTACACAGCTGGGTTTGCATTTACTGACATGGACTTCGTCTGGGCTGCACAGCTCCCTCGGCTTTCTGCATTAATGAATGAATCCCCTCCTTTTCTGCTCACTTCATTGTTTGCTGTTTGCACTGAATATTATATTTTATTTAGTGGATAAACAAGCACAGGGAGTGATGAATTTTAGTTTAATAAATGTTGGCTTTATAAGACATTCCCCTACAGTTACAGACAAATAGACCCAGAGATAAACTAGTTGTCTTTAAAATTTTACAGCTATATATTTTAACAGGTCTGTTATACCTTCATAAACACCCTCAAAAATATTTTTCGGAATTATCCTGTGGATTTGGCTCATTCACACACTCCCTAATTCATGTTTAGAAGGCTGCAGATTTTCCACAAGAGGGATCTGTTCAGGCAAGGCAAATTTATTTCAAACACACTTTAAAAATGAAGGCAATTCAAACTTAATTACACACATTTAAAGGTAATAAAGCGTAAAACATTAAAATGCAAATTAAAACATTTGGTCAAAGGTGGTAGAGAACATAAAAGCATTTAACCTGGATTTCAAGGCCGCCAAAAGCCCTGTGTACACCTGGTTTTTAACATGCATTGTGGGTGACTGGATCACACATAGACGGCTCTAAGTACAGGTGTGAATGCACCAAACGTGTCTCCATGTTTCTTAAGAGCTGACTCATTTGGCGGTGGTCTGGGCCGCATATGGCCACATTCATTCAGCAGTATGTACACTAATGAGTCCTCAGCCACTTTGAAGGACCAAACCCTTAGCTGAAGTTATTGCTTATCTGACTAAACTCAAACCAACACCCAAACAGCTCGACTCTGTTGTTATACCCGTGAATAATCGTTTGTTAACGTTAGCCCTATGATACTAACAGTTAGCCCTTTCACTGTGTTTGTGCAGCCGGTCTCATCAACTATCCCCAGCGCAGAGCTCACACTCCTGCAGCAGTAGTCTCCTAGTGGTGAGAAGGCAGAGGGACCGTGGGTTGTGCACGACAAACCTCCCGCTGTTGAAAACAGAAACACATTTGGTTTTTGGACCTTTTTACTTGCATATAGAGCAGGGTAGTGAGATCCGATCACAAGTGGTCATTTGAGACTCACGTGGAGACGCATTCTAATGCAATTCTAATGGTGTAAACAGATAGACTTAAGGCCTTTTTTAATCCCTCATCCAAAAAAAATCGTAACTCACAGAAACCTTGCACACTGATTCTGATGAGTTTTCATGTTCTGTTCATTGTGAAAATTCTCAAAACATGACTAAATGAAATGACATATTTCCTCCATTGCCTATCTCCACTGGAGTTACCTATCTGGCTGTCACCACTCCCTCCCTGTCTTTCATTTGACACCGCAGCTGCGTGAAGGGGCGGAGCTGTCCTCCCTCTCTGTCCTCCACATTCTTTGTGCGGTCCACATCCACCTCCTCTTCATCATCATCCACCAGAATGTAACTATCTGACCTGCTGAAATTGAGCTGTCTGAGTCATAAAATGATTGTGTGCGCCCCATTCTCGTCTCGTCACAGCTGTGTCCCGCCGCCACATTCCCCTCACTGATTCAGTGTCAAACAACTCTCTAAAGGCTTCTGACAAAGGCGAAAAACTTTATCAGAAAATTTTAATGACTGACAAAAGTTTCGGACTCGTGATTGACACAAGGAGAAGCTGTATTTATTTTCAGACATGTGGAAAAAACTGACTCAGTGTGCAAAGGCTTTTAGAACTGCTCACTTGTGATCAGATCACCCAAGACACATGTCAGTACCTGTTGTATTCTTTTCATACATGCTATTTTTGTGTTGCTCAAACCTTCACTTGATATTAAATGCTCTAACAGAAATGCAAGTCAGTGGAAATACACTGTAAACGGGACTTTGACATAAAACCTTTTAAAACTTGATAAAGTGAACATGCAGGCAAACATTTATTTGTTAACACATCCAGTAGTTACAGAGAAACATTAGCACTCATTTGCAGTCATGTTTACATCACCTGTTGAATGCAAGTCCAATATCCACTCTCCTTTTAGCTCTGTTTTGGCCTCCACAACTCTTGAGGGATATCCGGCAGCTCTTAGTAGCTCTTCAGCAGCATCAGCTAGTCGCTAACTTTCATGGTCTGCTTTCTGGTGGGCATGTAGTGTACAGTCTATTTATCAGAGCTTTTTTACTGAAAACAGCTGCCTGCTGCTTTAAATAACCCTGACGAGAGCAGCTAGAGTGAAGCTAAACAGTCAAGTTTTGGGCAGTAGAACCAAAACAATAAGCTAAAAGATGTTAAAACGATCCATACAGCCGAAGGTAACTGTGGAGTCTGGTGGGTTTAAACAACAGGTTTGTAAATGATTCAAACACGGCCATGTTTATATCACATTATTATTTATATTTATATAGTCATCAATAATTTAGCTTTGACTGCTAATTATTAGAATTTGAATTGACTGGTATTAGTTGGAGAAATGAAAAATGTCATTAAAAATATGGAGGCTTTCAGAATAGCAAGTCACGGTGTAGACTGTCAAAAACATGCAGGAAATATTACTTACTTTGTATCCTCTCTACCTCCTGCCTCCCTTCATTTGACTTCTACACCCTCAAAATTCATTGGTCATTTTAACATCTACACTGAAATGCATCATTTACGTTTTGCTGATTCCCATCTGTGCGTATGTGCGGTATATTCTCACTGAAACTGTGTAAGCACTGCTGACTGTGCATACAACACAGTATTGAGAATATGTATGAGTGTGTTCCTCTGCTGTGCATTTGTCATCTGTACACATATATAAGTGCAGTGGCTCAGTCATTTGTCTCTGTGGCCGAGGCTGACACTAGCTGGTACGGGCCCTGGCACTGCCAACACGAAGCACCTCCTCTCCTCCCCCCTCAAAAGCTCTGATTGTTAAAGGGCAGCATCCATCACTGGACCAGTGTTCTTGGGTTTGACACCATTGTTCAGATTCTCCCTTTCTGTCCCCTCTCACCTCTCTTTCTCGCCTCTGATCTCTTCCCCTTTCTTTCAGGTTTTTTTCCCTTGTCTTTCACAGATGGATGAATCAATCTCAAGACCACTCAGAATAAGCTACACCCATGCATGTACTCCATGCAAATTTTTCTCTTATGATCTGCCAGCTGCAGTCCTGTTATTAATTGTGTCCTCTGCAGCTTTTCCTAATTGATTTCATGAAAACACACACCACATATTTGGGTATTGTGCATCTGTGTGTTTGTGTGCCATGTTGTAAGAGATTGTGCCTCGGTGTTGCCATGAGTTCAGGAGGCCACGTCATCTGGCCTCGACCATCTGGCAGGACAATCACTGAGTGTGTATGTGTGTTAGCAGCTGGGTCTGTGGCTACACGAGTCCAAGGGGAGGGGATGATGGGTAACCAAGAGAGTACAAAAGTACTACCCTGGCTACTGCATCCCGTATGTCAGACAAGATGAACTGGAGTCCTTTCCCCTCGGACGAACACAACTCTACTTATCTGTGGACAATTTAGACATCTTATGTTTTATCCAGAAAGATACAGATTGTGTCTGGTTCCGGTTGAGAGGGATTGCAGTTCACACCTGGTAAAGGGATAGATTTTGTCTCTAGTGTGGCTTAACTGACTGCTTTTAATCGGATTTTGCTTCACTGCTCACATTTGTTGTTATCTGTGGGACCCCTCTGACAGATGCCAAAGAGAGAAAGATCCACATCCGTGCTCATCTAATGCAGCTGGCTGACACCACTGTGTCTATTTGGTAGCTTGCCTTGGGTCCAAATTAAAACACCCAGTCTGAGCCGTTTGGCATCAGAAAATCAACAGAATTTTCAACTGTGAAGGAGAGATTTGTCACATTACATGCACAGTTGACCAAGTGGTCCTTCAGTGCAATTAAGGATGCATTGTCATTCATATTTCCATGCGCACACATATGTGCTCAAATGACCTTGGTCTTGACCCCTGCCAAGTGTTGCTTGAGCAGTTGGATCTTAATTACCACATTTATAATTAGTCTTTCCATGTGTTTGAGGCAGATCAGATAGATACTGAAGTAGGGCAGGGCGATATGAAGAAAATAAAACAACACCACATTTTTTAAACAAATACCTCAATACTGATATTGGGAAAATGTTGTAGGGTTGACTATTGGTACTTTTACAAAATATTGTTAAGAATGTAACGATACATCAATTTGGATCAATATATCCATTCAATGATCAATCAAGTACCAATGATGCAAAGTGAAACCAGTGAGCAGCGTCATTATCTTTAAGATACGCCTTAATGTTAAATTCCAAGGGTCAGTCTGTGTCACCAGTTCCGTCCAAGCACACTTCCTTACTAAACATTCAAACGGTGCTAACAGCCTAGTGCTAGGCAGATAATGGAAGCAGCCAAGAACAAGACAATGAGGATACTCACTAATATCGTCTCATATTGATCCCAGACCTCTTAATTAAATCCAATCAAAATCATACTGTGGCAGACTTTGTGATATCAGTAAATATCGAATGGTTGCCAAAAAACAGATAGAATATTGTATCATGATGAAACTGTGATTTACACCCCTAATATTTAGGGTGCTTTCACACCTGCCCTGTTTGGTTCAGTTCAATCAAATTCAAGTTTGTTTGCCCCCTAAGTGCAGTTTGTTTAGGCAGGTGTAAACAGTCCGGTTACAGACGAACTCTGGTGCGGTTCATTTGTGGTGAGAACCTGTTCTGACCTGGATCCGAACCAACTACAGTCACATTACACATTGTTTGGGTCAAACAAGTATCAAGCATGAACATGTTACAGTCCCGGAGGACTCTGTATGTGCTCCTTCCCCTGTACTGCCTTAATATGCGCATTTGGCACATCCAGTGTGTCAAAACGTTGTTTTCTACTTCTACTACTCTCTTGTTTTCTAACTGTATGATATGTCTAAAATGAACAATGCAAGCAATACAGTACACGTATCGCATTTATCTTGCAAGTGTACTCTTCTTCAATGTTTTGTTTACTTGGTGGGTTTTTCCCACATGGAATTCCTGCCAATCAAGAGCAGCTTTCTCGCGCAGGCATTTTATCTAGTCTGCTCGTCAGTGCTGCCGTGAGAACACAAACCAACTCTAGGCAATTATGCAACTTTGTAAAAAAAAATTGTCCCTGATTCGGAGTGAGTCAGTTGAGTGAAGGCAAATAATAAAACAGCTAAAACAGTCTGGTAAGTTCAGAAGACTAGAACACTACAGTAATGCAGCCTTTAAAACCAGGAAAAGACAACACTTAAAGTATTATGATATCTAAATCTAAGAGGATAACTAGTCTAATATATCGATAACTTGCCCAGCCCTATTAAAAGAATATAAAAAAAAGTGTGAAGTTGGGCCCACTGACATTTGTATTTAGTGTGCAGTGGGATTAAGCAATACGAAGCGATTCAAATATCACAATATTTTTGACAAATGCCTAGATACTGATATTGTAACAGTATTGTAGGGTAGACTCTTTGTGCTTTCACAAACTATTTACAAAATTAAATTTTTGATATACAGTCATCAATAATCAGTAGTCTGGTAAGTTCAGACCCTTACATCACTTTACTGTACTGCAGCCTTTAAAACCAGGAAAAGACACCACTAACAAGATGACAACATCTAGTCTCATATCAAGGTAACAATAAAATATGGATATACTGCCCAGCCATAGCATGAGAAAAGGAGGAGTGATGCAATCAGATGTATGAACTGGCTAACAGAGACGCATTCATGTACGTGTAAACAGTAATATCTTAAATCCCATCTGGATTTTATCCAGATATGTGACACCTAAAATGACAGATGTTAATGGGATCAGTGTTTTCTCGGGGCTTTCTCGGTGCACCTGTGAAAAAGCTGCCTGCTTAAAATCAGATTATCTGAGATTAAGTTCAGTGCCAAAATGTGAACAGCCCTGCAGTATCAGAATATACCTCAGTCCATCCTCCACTAGCAAATGAAGCTGTCCCACAGCAGGCCTTTATTGACATGTGTTTTGGTGCAACAGAAACCTTATGTGTCTCCTAGTGGGTGAAAATACTGAATAGCTGCTACATCTTCAGATTATGATCTTCAAAAATCTTATCTGATGAAGGATTGTTAGGTTTTTTGGTCTGGTTGTGCGTGACAGAGCAGAATGCTTCAGATTGCATTAGGACCTAAAGCTCTCAGGATGATCCTTTTCTTGTGCCAGTGATCACGCAGAAGAAATCAAAGTGTAATGTCTCAGTTGAAGCCTTTGACACAAGCATCCAGCCGGCTTACGTCATGTCCACTGCCCCGTCGAAGTGTGTGTATGTATAAATGTGTTTTGGCCTCCCATGTCTCCATGGGTGAGGAAACGTCCCTGAGCACTACGCTGATGGCATCAACCCATGTTGAGCTCTATTCTTCGTCTGTGCTGTCCCACTGTCCTACTAGAGACACCCATTCATACCGGCTGCCAATGAAAACCTCATCCTCCACAAACACGTCTGTCATGACAGAGATATAGTACTGTGTTAATACACCAGGCTGAACTAAACACATTCAAAATTGACATTCATAAGTGAACCTCTAGAAAAACACAATTACCTTCAAACCACAGTCTTGCTTTGTTCAATCCAGAAGTGACAGTGAAGTCCTCCCAAGAATAGTTCTTATGTCAATGTATTGATTAGACAGGCAAA
>JAPZEB010000025.1:21429405-21446624 GCA_029783705.1 Chaetodon striatus | reverse complement strand
ACACTCATAAATATTGAAATTAGCTACAGAGACCAAAGCTGTTTCCTGTATCAGGCTGTAAACATGTTTATTTCTGCTGTAAAGTTGGGCATTTTAACATGGGTGTCTATAGGGATTTACTCCGTTTTGGAGCCTGCCTTAGGTGGCCTTTAGAGGAACTGCGGCTTTTTGGCATTTTCATGATGCCGTCATTTTCCAGCCCCGCAGATTTACATTTATTGTAAACTGGAAACATAATCACTAGAATTGCTTTCTATCATATTTTGCTCACACAGCTAAAACTCTTATCTAAAGCCACTAAGATGCGTTTGGCTGCACCGTGCTGTTTTGTTTAATTTAATATCAGCATATTTTCTTAATGGAGGTTTGGTTTGCAGACACTGACAACAGCCGATCACAGTGACAAGCAGCAAATTAATAAGCATTACCTAGTCCATTTCTATTTAATGGACTTTTATTGGCAACCAGAGAATATCAACAACACTGATCGCTGTCTGATTCAGTGTGTGGTGGGTGATAAGGAATACAAATCAGTCAGTGTTATCTTCTCTATACAGATGAGGGAGTAATCTGATTTAAATAGAGGTCCAATAAAATCACTAAAAAGTAAATAACACTGATAAATCCCAGAATAGTAATACCACGGTGTCATTTGTGTTTTGAGCTTGACAACAGCACAGTTTGAGTCAGTTGGTCATCCACCATCCATCATTATCAGGCAGTTAAAAATGGGAGGATTTGTTTTTTTTTCCACAAAAGAGCACCAGTTGGAGAGTGAGTTTGGATTAGCCAGAAATGTAAGTACCTGGCTCAGTGATCACTGAGTCATCGGCATTGATCGATAATCCTATCAGTCTCCCACAGACGTATTATGAGCAGTTTGTGCATTGGGAAGCTAAAATCGTGACTCAATGCATCTTTTGATAAGAGCACAAAGAAACTCAGTTGATTTGTAAGTTAATCATCAGCACATAACCTTTTTTGTGGCCAAACATGGTGGACATAAAGTCAGTTTTATGCTGCAGTATTTTAGATCCAGGGACGGCTGTTAAAGTTTAGCCGTGTCAGGATGTTTCTCTCACTGTGATTCATGTTTTATTGTAATTGTAGTGGCGGATGGCAGCACCACTGGGCTTAAAAAAGGAAGCCACAGGTGATGGATAATAAAATGAGGACACATAGGCAGGCCACTGAAGGACAAAAAACAGCCCCTTTTTTTGTTCTTCTCAGTAAAATAACAGGCACAGAGGCTCTCCTGAGAGGGAACAACAGGGCAATATAACATATTTACTGTTGGGAAATGATTTTATGAGGCTGTGTTGCTCAGGGTGAAGATATAGCTGCATTCACAACTTAAACAAATACGTTTGATTGTTTTCCTTATTCTGCCGCCACTCTAGAAAAGCCACACATCCATCAAACACACTGAACATATACAGTGTCTCTCTAATGAGCCTCACTGTTGGCTGCCGAGATCATGAGCCGGCTTTTCTTTAAATGACTGACAGGTCATGCTGCGTGCTAATGAACTCCTGGGAGAAACTTAAAAAACGCAACAGTGAGTTGTCGTTTTTTTTAACTTTTATTTTAACCATAGTGAAAAAGTTTTCAGGCAAGAAGTAGAAAATAAAACTGCAACCTGCAAACTCTGCAAAAGAGAAAGTGTTACTGAGAAACCAAAGCATTCAGCTAAGCAGTATGGAGCCACTCACTGTTATTATACCTCAACTTTAGGAGTTTTCAAAACTCAGGGGAGAACATGCAGACAATTTACCACAGAAATAAACACATGGATCATCAGCTTTGGGTGCCTGATATGTTCAGATGTAGCCAAGGTGGAACTGATTGAAACATTATTATTCTATGTATTTTAGTTATTCTCATTTCTTCATAAGAGATGCTCTTCAGTTTTATAGCCTGTTGTGACCTGTCACCTTACAGGAGAGTGTTTGTGCGTACTGTGTAATACAGAAGTGTTTGAAGTGCTCCTTATCTTCACAGTAGAAATAATTCACAGAAGTTACCAGTGGGCAAAATGTTACCTCAGTCCCCAGCAGAATATAGTGTCTGTCTTTGACATTATAGTCTGTTCAAAATAAATAAAAACGGATGTCTCATTATGCATTTGGGTTTTTTCTGCTGTACTGAACTTGCACCGGCCCGTGTCTCCTTTGTACAGCTACACCCTGAAATGCAGTGTTCAACAGCTTTAAAGCACCTTTGTGATATATAGTTGGAGGTCATTACAAGACCGAGCATAAAGAGCCTCTATCTGATTTCCTTAAGAGTGCAGATCGGACTGCATATTGCAGTCCAAACCTGACACAAGAGAGTAAAATCTGAGCCAAACCCAACAGGAGTTGTGTTTTTTATGTTCGAGCCCAACCCAAGCCCAACCCAGTTTATGTAAGATGAATATTTACTGCCTGAAATAGCCTTTGTGTTGTGTTCATGCATTGTCAGGTGAATAATAAACCCCAGCACTAAACAAGAAGTAACGTAACAAGCAGTGGCCTTAATTTCTTTGGCCTGACCTCTTTTGTGTTCCCTTTATTCCTTCACTTTATTTCTTTATATTCTTTAGAGAAAGTCTTTGAATGGGATGTGTCATCTGCTTTAAAGCAGCTCTTAACTCTGTGTCTCAAAATGGCTTTTTCACCTTGACAAGAATGATTTCATAAGATCATTTGTATTCAAACCTTTTCACCGTCATGTCTGTTTACAGAAGGCTTTGAGGGCTTGTTAAAAATGATTTTAAATGTGCTTACCTATGAGGGCTCTGGTGGAGGAAAGACCAAGGACATTCAGTTGACGTGTATATCTGTTCCTCACAATAACTAAGTTGAAAATGCTTTTAAAACTTTTCTCATTTGAGAACTTCATGAAAAGTACTGCAGGTATCCATCTGCTGGGAGACAGCTACATATCATCAAGCCCCAGTCTTGCTTCTGGATCAGTGCCTACGATAAAGACGGAACAACCAAGTCGAAGCTTTTTCCATAAACATTGTTTTGACGAAGGCGTAGTAACCTTTTATGTGGAGCAGTGATGTGTGTATGACAAATAGCAGCTCCTCAGGGCTCGCTTCCTCAGAGAACAAAAGTTGGTCGCGTTCTCTTCAAACCAACTCATATCTGCATCTTTTCCTCATCGATGTTCACATTTGATAAACGAGTTGCAAATCTGCAAGAAATAAATCAAGCTGAAGAACTCACTGGACCAAATAATGGCAGATTTTTATGCTGGTGTTACGGCTATGGATGCATTTTTCAGCAGTAATTCCATCTAGAATTGTCCTAAATCATAGTGTGAACTTTACACAGCGTACAGCATAGAACTTGCACTTGCTCTGCACCCAAAGACCGCGGCCTCGCAGCTCTCCGGCCCTGAATCAGATAAGTGTCACCGTGCATTGGGTTGAAAATCCATACTTATAGGAGTTATTTTAGTGACACTGGGCCCATTGTTTCCTCTGTAATAACTATGCAGCTCTGACAACAGGCCACTGTTTCAGCCAATATTTGCATGCAGATTCTCTGGTGTAGTGCTACACCATTTCTGCACAGTACAGTGCGGATATTGTTTCCGAGGCAGGAATGCACTGGATGTCCTCCGCTGTGGGAGCTGGCTAACTTAATGGATAGCTGTCAAAGTGGACGTTAGAGAAGCAGCTGTATATCCATCTCACTGGAACTAACACGCGGGAACATAGCTTTGACATGAGTGAACTGAAAAATGAGCCACGATAGTGTAGGGAGATGACAGCAGGTGGTGCAGCCTTAGAGATTGTTGCAGATGCAGATTTGGTGCAGATTTCTGTTTATTGCAATGATATTTTTAAGAGGCTTTTATTGCAAAATTCTGTGTGCCAATTAATAATTGCATTACTGTAATAAATCAAGAAAGGTTTTTGTGCAAGCACTCAAATGCTTTGTGCTTTAGTCAAATTAAGCTGTAAATCATGAGCTACAATATTGGTTTGACTCAAAAGTCCTAAGAAAACAGAGTGTGGTCTAGGTACCCTCAGAAAAATAACACTGACCTTAAAGACAAAAGAGTACTAAGAAATTTGAATGACACTTTTCAGTTGTCTTAAATTTCAAACTTCCACCTTTTCCTATACAACAGGTAAGATTCGTCCAGTTAAAATGTAAAATCTTTGCTCTGCTGGTCTCCGCTGCAGCAGGAAGGGCACGGTCTCGTCAAAAGAGCCCATTGTGCTGCTGCGGTTTGTTGTGTGCCATGCAGGCCCAAGCCCATAGATGACCCTTGTTGTTTCTGCGCAGGCCTGGGTGAGGCAGATGCGAACCAGAACAATGGCTGCGTCTCGGAGAAGCCGGCGGTGACTGACTCCAAGGGCGCTGAGGGCCCCCGCCAACCCTGGACCCCCGCCAGCACAGCTGACCCTGACGCCGCCACACCACGCCCCCACCTGGCCCGCCTCTTCTCCCGAGATGCCCCGGGCCGAGAGGACAACACCTTCAAAGAGCGACCCTCCGAATCGGACGAGCTGCAGACCATTCAGGAGCACAGCGGAGCGGCTTCAGAGTGCGGGTCGGAGAGCCCCGAACAGGACCTAGAATAGGCTAGCTTTTTTTTCCCTCCCTCCCTCTCTTTTCTCTTTTTCCCTCCTCTGTTTTTTTCACACTCTCTCATTTAAGAGAGAGACAAGAACCACACATCTGACAAATACAAACCGTACTACCAACCACTACTACACCCATGGCATCCGCAAGCAGCTCTGCACAGGCCGCCTTCGGGCTGGGCCGGAGGAAGAAGAACCCCGGCCTCCTGGATCAGATTGGAAAGTTCTTTGGAGGGGACAAGAAGAGGAAGAGCAAGGTGAGGAAGAAGGGAGAGTCGAGGTGAAAACTCGACTCCTCTCTTGTCTCTGTTCATTCTGCTGATTCACTCACAGAGCCACTTCTTAACTTCTTTAACAGGTCTTGTTCATTGAATTTGTTGCAACATATTTGTCATATAGATTTGTGTTGGTTTTACTGTTGTTTTTATGGTGAACCGAAGTCTGACATTGTCCTGTGATTCACATTAACTGGCCGTTCTGGTTATGAATCGACACTGGATAATGACTTTGGGTGGGGTTTGTTTTATTTTTTATTACAAAGAGCTGTGATTTTGAATCATTTAAGGATACATTTCTATATTGTTCTGTTGTTCTTTCTTTTATTTGAATGGTACTTACATTGGTAGCATTTTTCTCTTTGATTAAATTTAATATATCTGTTGTAGATGTGATATGGTGGAATTATTTGCTGCCGTTATGCAGTTTGTTTATTAGAACGTCAAACTGGAGTTAAGAACAGCCGTGCTGCAGTCCAGGTACTTCCCTAAATGATGATGATGTAAGAGATGGGAAAATTTGGCCCGTATCATTCAGATGTAATAGTTGTACATTATTTTGGATTTTGTAGAGGCATTAGGTCCTCTGCAGAGAGTTCTTTGCAGAGAGTGTCTTTGATGTCTCTGTCTCTGGGGTCATTTTTAAACATCTGTGCCACAGGGAGGTACTTCACTACTGTTTGCACGGTCCAGCAGTCAGCTAAGTCACTTTCAAAGTTAATGATCACATTATGCTATAAATGATCAAAGAGATATACGATGTATATTAACATATAATGATATTAGAGTAGGAGCATATTATCGTCCCCTGATAGGGAATATATACAAGAGTCTGCCTTCTATAAAGTAACAACAGGCTTATCTGATCCTGCAGGCAAGTGATTATGAGGCATTTGAGCCTGCATTGCTTTATAATTACTTTGTGCTCTGGTGTTGTCAAGATGCCATCACTTTGACTATTAGTGAATATAAAAACTTAACAGATCAGGGCTATTTTGTCAAAAAAAGAAAAGTTTTTTTAATGTAGGTGGGCATCTTTGCTGTGGTAATGAGTTTGTACTCCTGGCACCGGTTTGTCCATCAGTTTAGACAGTCTGAGATCCTCTTCCAGACAGGATGGGCTGCTTGGCACTAATGCCACAGCCATTAAAAACCAGACTGCAGCTCTGATGGTTCCACTCCTTATCCACTCAGTGGGCTGTGTACTCAGTGATGCCCTCTGGAGGTGGTGATAAAATGGAACGTCAGCTTCAGCACCATATGGGGTGAAACTGTGGAGATCATAACAGTGTGGAATTGTTGGTTATCCTGACAACACTATGCAGCATGCTGAAGCTACAACCCAAAGCCTCCTGTAGTGCTCTCAGAGAGAGGAAATGTGACTGCCGTCTTAAAAAACATGGACATTACTGATGACGGTTTGATAGGAGAGCCATGTCACAGTGAATTAAATCCTGTAGACAAAAATACCCTGTCTGATTTAAAGGTTTTTTTATCCAGCTTTTCCAACCCTGCAGAGCGGTAATCAGCAGGTTTGGCAAGCTAATTGCAAAGAAATCACCCAGCAGCATGAATATATGCATTTCCCCCCACGCCTTATGTCAACTATGAAAAGGTGTTCGCTGTAGGAGTCAGGATTTAAAAAAAAAAAACATTTTTATACATATACTATATGGTAAAGATCTTAGCTTGAGCCTGTTCTGCTGATCAGATTTTGCATCTGCAAAATGTTACTCATGAGATGTTCAGGGAAAATGTCAACAGAACAAATTGTGAAGCTTTCATTCAACATTAGGCTTGTAACCAATTCGCTGCAAGTATTTGTTTGATTTTCTTTTTCTTTATGCCATGCAGTTGTACATTGCTCTCCATACTGATGACAGGTTTGCTAAAAAGAAGTTGTACAAATATACATATATATATATATATATTTATGTATTCACCAAGGGTTTGCCTTCAAATGATGAGCGTTCACGTCTTAAGTGAATGACCGACAGGTTCGCCCCACCTCCGTTGCCTCTAGCAAAAGATCAACCTGCACTAACTCTGCTGCAAACAGTTATTTTTCCAGCAAGAATTCATCATGAAGAGCTTAATTTCTGGTCCGCCCTGCCCATCATTGCGCACAGATTCTACACAGACGCTCTTAACGCATACTTTGACTTTCAGACTGCAGTATTTTTGGAGAAGATTGTGTCAGTGTTTTCTGTTGGATCGTCAATGTGCATGCTGATTTGAGTCATGGATTGTTTTAATATGTGGCAGGTGTGGAGGCTTAAACTGATCCCTGTGCTTTTCATGTTCTTCGTCTGATTTATTCACATACTTTTTAATCCAAACCTGAGTCAGGGCTTTGAGAAAATGTTAAGACAGCACGAGAGAGATAAGTTGTGAAATGACGCCAAAAACTCCAGTCTCAGGACATGAAACAACTGCAGGAAATCTGCATTTGAATGGCTGTTGAAACCGATGTTTTATCATTTCAAATTACAGGGATAATGATGTGCTAATTGGAGGGAAAATTAACTTTGCATGAACATTAGCTATTCAAGCAGAAATGTAGACTCATAAAGACCATAGAGTATTTTTAATTTGCATAGTAATTTGTTGAAAGGCAGACAGAATCAGTCATATAATGCAACGCAGCAGTGATCACTGTATGAATCATGCTTCAGCAGAACAGTAAAAACCAAAACTCGTGCGATGCTGTTCTCTAACCCCAGTGTCTTGGATGAAGAGGGGGTGTCGGCGATACCTCCCTCCCCCCCTTACATCAGCCTGCTCACCTCAGGTTCACGTGTCTTTGACCCACTCGGAGAGTTTGTCTGAACCAGCAGTGGATCGGTGCCGATCCCTGTTTTGTTAACGCCTTCAACTTTGCAGTGGATACTTGTAACTGTTTGTATCTGTTGTGAACTGTTGTGACCGGTGATCTGTTCCTAACCTGATCCTGTTCTAAGCTTTTTGGATTATTGCTTGATTAAAAACTCTTTAACAACACCCTCAGCACTCTCTTTGTTTTGTTTTAATGCTCGATGTCTCTTTTTTTGGTTGTTCTTCTTCTGTTGTAAAAGTTTCATAAATTGTTTTAACTGCTCTGCTAACAACGGGTAACAGCCAGCCATTTAATATTATTCCAGTTGTGAAGTGCTGTTACAATCCATCTTTCTTAGATTGGCTCCAAGCGACAAAGAAAACAGGCCAAGCGTGGGAAACTTGAAAGCATTTATTCAGCAGGCTTGGTGCAGTCTCAGTCTTTCAGATTATAGACTTTAAGACAAATGAATATATTCCACAGTTCAGTCAATCAATTACATGAACATACTGCAAAACAAAAGAAGGTTTAATGGAAAGCAGAGCTACTGTTTACCCCTGATAGTTGTGAGTAATGGATGACTGGCTTGACTTTTTTGTGTGAGCCTAAAGATGAAATGGCAAGAGGAGAATATAAAAGACCTTTCACTCTTTCTTCAGTTTGTCTACTAAAAGGGCAGAGCTTTGTAATCACCATGAGCCGATTGTTCCTGTTTCCTGGAGACGTGCGTGAATTGAAATTCATTCGCTTAAGGCTCGGATTGGTGAGCAGAACTGCCGCATTTAAAGCTTGTTTCGAAGACTTTGCATTAACATGAACAGCAGTGTGTTCGTGCAGATTACCCCACCAACAAAAGGAAACACAGTTCAGCTCAGAAATTCAGTCGATACAGGCTCATTTGAATTTCTAAATAACATGTCAAAATGTGTATTTGTATTCACTGGTTCTTTGGTTAGATGGACCAAGAAACAAGCACAGCCTGGCACACTGGCACAGGAAAGTGTTGCACAATAAAAACAAACAATGTCTGGGGTTTTGGACAGATTTGTAGTTTAATTTAATTTAAAAACAAGTTGAGCATGATTGATATTGCAGAATTAACAGCAGGCCTGCTTTATCAATCATATGAAAGAAGCTCTGCGTATGTACCCTGCCAAATATTGCTCAAGCATTTCATTTGCAGAGATGGGTTAATTGCTATTTAGGAAGTACATTTAACTTAATTAGACTTTAGGGGTGGCAAAAAAATATATATATTTAGGGTGGAGCGTGGCTGAACATTGTTTAGTCTCTGACATTAATATAGATCTGTTAGCCTCCTCACAGTATCTCATAATATATAAAACATTCAATTGATTCAAATAATTTTGCCATTAACAAGAGCACACAGATTATATACAACAGATTACTTACAATACAATGGAATTATAAATTGTCACACTACCAGATGACTGCAAATAAAAAAAACCCCTCTCCTTTCTCCAAATAATTTCAGTACAGTCCCTAAAAAAGTTATTATTTTTTATCACTTCTATCTGGCAGCACAGGTAACGGCTCCTTTTTGTTTGGTATTTGATCTTGCGAGACACAAGGCCTGATTGCCTTCCGAGGGGAACAGGGAGCTGCAGCTGCCATGTTTGTGCCTCTCCACTGCCAGACAAACTGTTGTGTTTGTCAGCCACATCGATTGGCCCAGCACTACCTCTGTTTATTAATCTGAAAGAGTGCAACTAGCAAAAAAAAAAAAAAGCAGTCCCAAGAGTTAAATGCCATCATTATTCATTTCTTCTGGTTGAGCAAAGATTCACAGTCTGACATGAGGGGGCAGATAGGCTTATTGTGAGGGAAAAAATGAATGTGAGAGTGCTGTTTCCTTTCATTCGGGGTCAATACCTTGATACCTGATACCTGATAAGCTGCAGACATCTCAACACAATTCTTGATCAATGTTAAATGCAAGTCTGATATATTCAGTGTGAAATGAATGAAGCTAGTTGAAAGTATTTTTATGGTATTGATCTGTGAAGATACTCCTTGAAGAAGAAGAATTTGCAAGTCTTCCCCTCTTCTCAGGATGAATTATTAAGTATCGTCTACAATGAGGCAGATCCCTGACCAGGCTTTGAACTCTAACCTGTGAGGGGACTGTTGCGATTGTTCACTTGCACTTAGTGATAAGCTGCAGGGCATGAATACTATGTAGGTCAGTCTATGTCCTGAATCCTGATTTCCCCCTTTTTTCCTGTCGTCCAGCTCACATTGTGCATGTGTCTGGCATACACCCTGTACGTGTGACAGCAGAAATATGTGAACGCTTCACTGCTTACTGTCAGAGATTTTTTTTTAAAATTTAAAGGAATATCATTTTACGTAACACATTTATTCACTTTTATTCACATTTATTCAAGAGTTAGATGAGAAGATAGACACCACTCTCATGGCTAATCTGGAAATCATGCAGGAGCCAGGAGATGGTTAGCTTAGCTTAGTTTAGCACAAACACTGGAAAAAGGGAAACATGTAGCCTGTTCACCAATTAACATATTTTAGATTAATTAAACAAACAAGACATCAATCGCTCCATTTTCAATCAATAATATATGTAACATGCATGATTGGGGCTGAGCTGGATACACCAGGATACCTCAACAGGGAGAAAAGGCTGTTCTCCAGGTGGTTTGGATCATCAATGATTCTCCTGGCCTTATTTTTGCAGCACCTAGTAAAAACATCCTTTATGCAGGGTGGGGCAGCATCTTGCACGCATGTGTTCAGCTGAATGAACGACTCTTTGCAGGGCCTTGTGGCCCTGTTTGGTGCTGTTTCTGTACCAGGCAGTGATGTGCCCCTTAGGATGCCCTTGATGGTGATGGAGAAGCAATTCCTCAATATGTGAGGGGATACCAGGAATCTCCTCAAGCATCTAAGGTAAAACAGTATCTGCCTTGCTTATCTCACCACTGAGTCAGTATCTGGCGCCCAGGTCTGGCCTTCGGTGATGTGTACACCAAAAAATTTGAAGATATCTATCCTCTCCTCACCAAGGACCTCTTGATGGAAAAAGGGGTTGCAGTTCCTTCCCTGCTTCTTCCTTAAGTCCACAATCATCTCCTTAGTTTTGCTGACATTCAGGAGTAGGTTGTTGTTCTGACACCAGCATGTCAGGTCCTGTACTTATTTCAGGTTAACCTTTTCATTATTAACTGGCATCAGACCCACCACAGCTGTGTTGTAGGCAAACCTGTTGATGTTGGAGTCCAGATTGGCTACACAGTTGTGGGAGTACAGCAGGGGACTAAAGACGCAGCCTTGGGGTGCTCCAGTGTTAAGGACGAGGGTAGAAGAGGTGTGTCCACCTACTCTCACCACCTACGGTCTGCCTGTCAGGAAGTCAAGGATCCACATGCTCAGTGAAGTGTGTAATCCCAGCTCCTTGAGCTTTGTGACCAGTCTGGTGGGAACTATGTTAAACGCTAAACTGTAGTCAGTGAATAGTAATATCATATAGTACATTGTCTTGTCCAGGTGAGATAGGGTGGTGTGGAGGATGATGGAATGATGCTGGACTTCATGAAGCACATGGGTGTGACAGACTGAGCCAGGGACGGTGAGCTTTGGAGTTGCTGGTAGCCTGATTTTTAGCTAACTGCATGACTGTGGGGATGGATGGATTGCTGTGATTTGTTCTTTCAGATGTTAATGGTCCCCAGAGGATGACTCCTACTGACTTTGGTTATTTGGTTTGACATTTCTGGTTTTGAGTAAAATTTCTCAAAAACTGTTGTACCTATGGATTGCCATGAACTTTGTTCCCCACAGTATCAATTCTAATCAGTTTAGTGATGCCCTGACTTTTCATGTAATGCATGATCAAGGCAAAATTTTAATTTGTCCAGTACTTCGGTTTGTTACCACTTACCTGCTAAATCAACAACATTCCCATCAGCCTAAGCTGTCTGTGTTTAGTGCTAATTACAAAATGCCAGCATGCTAACATGGTTAAGATGGTGCCATTAGCATGTTAGACACATGTGGTAAGCATGTGGCCATGCTAGCATTAGCATTTAGCTCAGAGCACAGCCTCAGACACAGTAGTGGCAGCACAAGAAGAAGATATACTTTAAAAATCCCAGAGGGGAAACTGTTTCACTCTGCTGTCATATAAACACAGGCCCAAAATACACACACATGCACAAATGGAGAGATGTCAGAGAGAGGGGACTGTCTTGAACAGGCGCCCCGGGCAGTTGGGGGTTTGGTCTCCAGCTACCAGTCAATGCTCCATATTTGGTCTGGACGGGGACTTCCCAACCCAAGTTCCTGTGGACTGAGCTACAGACTCTTGGTCTTCTTTTACCACATTGTACAAAGCAAGGTTAGCTGTTTTCCCTGTCTCCAGTCTTTATTCGAAGCTAAGCTAATATCCTAGTATAATAACTCTATATTTAATTGACAAGGTGATACTGATCATCTCATATCAAATATATATTAATATCAATAAAATATGGTTTCAGGTCCTTTTGTTTAGTCTGCAACCTATAGCCACTAAAGGAAATACAGGAACGTGTTTTTCTTTCTTCTGCAATTTATATTTGTTGTCATAATCATAATAAGAAAAGAAGAGCTGGATTGTTAGCATAAGTGGTGATTGTGACCATGACTGAAGAAAATGACAAGAACATGAACTACAAAAAATCAAACTCCATCAACCAGAAATCCAAAGGAAAGGGGTCACAATACTGGACAAACTCCTTCTTTTTCAAAGACACTTCTGAAGTGAAAGTTTTAGAGGAGGTCCAAAAAGCTGAAAAGCAGAGGCGTGATGTCCTCATCGTTTATCAAAACAACTTTTAATTCAACAACAGAAAACTTCTTTCAGTAACAGCTCAGATTGGAGGAATGCCTCAGTGTCAGTGTCGAAGATTTGAACGCCTCCATCATCATTAACAGCATGCCAGGAGCTAATGGAAACCTCATTTGCATTTGGATGCATGCAATGATCCATTGTCACGAGAGCAGTTAAAGAAGTTATTTAGTGTCATCTTTTTTTTCTTTTTCTTTTTTAATCTTTTTCATATGTCAAAATAAAGACAGAAAACATGCTGCAGGAGAAGAGATGAGATGAGACAAGACAAAAACACAGAGGGGAGAGTCATTTACATCAAAGCGACAGCTGGCTGAACTGGAGACTGTACCAGCAGAATTCATACAGCATTATTTGTCATCCTATTTCCTCTCCCATCTCGTCCTTTTCCCTTCTCCTCTCCCCAAACAAAGGCATGACAGCAGCCACAAAAGTTGCTCTATTTTCTCCCCATGCTTTCATTTCCCATAATTTCCATCTTGACAGAAACAGACATGTAAGAACACACACAGAGACACACACTTATTCAAGAGGACATCATTAAGGGGTCACTATTGAAGCACAGGGGAAGCTACAGAGCTGGAATACACATGATGACGTGAACAACAGAAAGGCTAGATTCATTCCTTTTGAAATGTTAAAATAGTAATTTTAATACGCACTGTACATCTGATGAATATTATGCTCTTTTTTCCCAAAAACGGAACAAAAATTCTCTCTACAAAAGCCATGATTGTCTGTCTAGATATCCATTTTGGGTGGACTGTGCCCTAGGTGGAAACCTTACTTCTTCCCTGTGTTTTCTACACTGTATCTAATTGTTGGTTGGTCCATTTTCAACAAATCCCATAATAGAAAGTAAAGGTGACGTATAATCAAACAGCACATCTACCATATTGTATAAATGGTGTTGGTGGTGAAAGTTTCCCCTCTTCTGGTTACCTTTAGGTTCTTTGATGTGTGATAATGGATGTGAATCATCGACAGCTCACCCTCCCCCTCCGTCTCCCCCACACACAGACATGAACACACACATTTTCCGGTTACATTAATGGGGTCAGAGAAAGGGACGAATGAGGTAACATTAACTGAAAAGAATGGACATACTGAGTGGGTGGGAAGTAGTTATTTTTTTCTCCCGTGGGCTGCAGGTTGTTCATGGTGTTCAGTATTAGAGAAATTACACTTTTCACCTTTAAGGTGTAACTTAAAGTGGAAACAGCAAACTTTTTAACTACAATTTAACAATTCATATGGTATCTTAGAAACTAACTCCCTATAAATAAGTTATTAATATATACATAATACATAGTATACGTTTTTGGAAAAGAAACACGGTGACGACTTACCTCAAGTGAACTCAAAGTTCACTTGGTGTCACACAGGGGAAAGTCCTGTGTTGTTTGGCCCATACATACATATTTACAGCCTTATGCAGACTCTCAGTATTTATACCACTTCTGTCTGAACTCCTGTCAGTGCAAGTGGTATTACTACTGGCACCACTGTCGCAGAGCAATGTATCCTTATACAACGATTCGTATGATATCTAACAAATTAGTTCCCCACAAATGATGTTACATACTGTTACATACTCCCTTAGTTTCACACTGTTCCAAAAACTGGTCTGCTGGGGGAAGTTTGCCGTGTTGTTTGACCCATCCACCACCCCAATCTCCTTTTTATGCAAAGTTTTGGTCTCTTACTACCTCTTCTTTACTCCCATCAGCCCATTGGCCGCACGATCACAGCCTTTTTAATCACCTGGGTTATAAACAAACTGTGGTGCATTGCTTTCCATAGGTTTACATACAAGGAGTATATGACAATAACCTGTGAAAAGACAAGCAGGTTGCTCTCTGTTTTCCTCAGAGCCGAGCAACGACCGCAGTTTCTACAGTTCCTTTGGTTGTTCCAGTGTCCTCCACTGACGATAGTGACAACACTGATACTCCTCGGCAACTGGGGAGCTAATGATAGCTACCAGGGCAAAACAAAAGCGCTACCCTCTTCCTGGTTTGGTTGTGCAATGGTTGACGCACTTTCTTTGTGCAGAGATCGTCCCCAGAGGCAGACAGGATTGCATAGTGAAAGCATGACTTATAGAGAACCAATCTAAGCACAGATGGTGTCACCAGTCTATAGCCATTACATTGTGCAATCAACATTTACTTCATAATGATAAGTTGAAGCAAAAAACATGTCGCCTTTCACTTTAATCAAGGATTCTTTTGAATGCACCAATGTTCTCTCTCAGGCCTAAAAGTCAAGAGGATATCGACCTTATAAAACATTCACTTAGACATACTCTTTGTAAAGTCTGACTCTGAAGAACTTGACAGCATTGATTTGTCCTGTGAGATGATAATTAGTCTTCTTTGTTGAGATCAAACCATTGACAAGAAAATACTGACATCCTCAACCGCTCACTTGCTCCATTTTAATTTGTTTTTAATGACTAACGGCCAAAGGTTGTTGCCAGGTTGGGACAAGGGTTAATGTGGCGGTAGTCGTCTGCGACGTGAGGCTGCTGTTAATGCTGCTGATTAAATGAATATCTGTAGCTGGATAGAAGTCATCGTGAGGTTTTTTACACAGAGGATTCGGCAGCACTGATTGTGAAAGTATATTCATATTCAGGGTTGCTGCATCTCAGCAGATACCTCATCTGACTATGTAATAAAAGTTCTTAAGCATAAAGAGTAACTGGCTTCTGTAAAGACCATACAGGTGTTGAAAGAGACGGTGAAAACTGCCAGTCTCCAACGCAATAACATTCAAATTAAGTTTTAAAAGTAGGACTTTGCTGTAGATTCTCATTGCTACCCTTCACTTTTATCCACCCAAAAGCATTGCTACATCATTACATATTTCTACATTACATTCAATGTAAAAAAAAAAAAAAAAAACATATTACAGCATTCTATGATTAATGTGCCAACACTAGTTAATATTTCAGGTAAGTAACCTTGCTTTACGTTACAATTTTGAGCTGCCATCATCTCCCTGTAGCCAACAGCTTTGGTGCTATGGCAGGTTTTTGTACATTTTCATCAATTTCATTAAAAAGTGAATCATTTTGTTATTTTGGTGTTTCCATTCTCATCATTCAATAAGTAAGGACAAGTAACAGGAGAACCTAAAAATTCCAACAAATGTGTGTATTATTTGAAGTATTTATAGCCCCAGGGAGTGTTTTAACTTTTTTTCTTAAATCTTAAACTATTATTTTTACTCTTATTATTAGTGTACAGATTTTGAGGAAATCCTTGTGAAACTTATTTGAGCATGGAATTTTTTTTTTGCACCTAAGCATGCACTTCTCTAACATGGATGTCTATTGTACCTTTCTGTCTTTTCTTTTCCTTTTTTTTTTGTTTCCAGGGATCTTTCCGAGGTGCTCTCTCTCCAGGCCCTCAGAAAGCCTCTGCGACTTCCCCACGTAAGCGCGGAGCAGAGAACGCTGTGGTCCATTTCTTCCGCACGATCGTAAGTAATAGAAATAATACACTACACTTCTCACCACCCTTCTTCTATTCTCCCAGCCTTCCGTCCATGTTTTGTCTCTTTGCTCCTCTGCTGCTTTCTTGTATCTCACAAAGTCTGTCTACTTTCTATGATTAACTCTTCTCCAGGTGTCCCCTGCCCCTCCCAAGTCTAGGGTGAGTCTGCTTTATGTTGCTGTTACTGAAGTTGAAATTTACACTCACACATGAAATACAAAAATAGTCAACCAGTGTTTTCAATATTGACAGTAAATCTGAAAAATTCAGCTTAAAGTTTGTACATGTTTATGACAAAAATATTATTTAAGATTGTATGACACAGCATTTAGAGCACTAAAAGTTTCCTTTATATTCACAAAGACAGTAACATATCCCACAGCACACTAAAATTTGATCACAGTGCTGCCTTTGAATCAGTTTAGATAAAGGACTTCCCTATGGAAGTGGATGACAGTAAGCAGACCATATATGATTTTCGTAAATATTAAGTAGTGAGCCATTTGATTTGAACCCCGTTCACTGCAAATTTGCAAACACAAGATGCATAAAATTAGCATACAATAGCCCCATTTGGATAAAGTTTGACGAATGCACATACAACATTAAAATTTGATAATTTAATGCTTTAAATTTGAAAATTTCAACAGGTAGCACATTTTCTACATCATTTTCTACATGCTCTACAGTATGTCCTTGGCTGAATGTCACTAAATTTGTGCTCTTTCCGATGTGAGCATCTGCCTCGCTGCTCTCTCCTTCCCCCCACATCTCTGCTCCTCTTCCCTCTGTTCCTCATCTGCTCCTGCCCCCCCGTGACCCTGTGATTTCCCTCCCTGGACGGACCCTCCTACCTGCCTCCTCTCCTTCCCATCCTGCCTTTGCGCTGAGTAAGACACACATTTCTATTTGTCCCCTCTCCCTTTTTTACCTCATGTCTTTGTCTCTTGTTTCTCTATACATCCAGTTGAGAGTACTAGCAGCCAAGATAGGCCTGGTAGGTGGTTAAAAAAAGAAACTGCAAAAACAGGTAACGAGGGTATCATGCCTAATTAAACCGAGGGGGCAAGTGAGGTCATCCTCTAAAACAGCCTTCAAGTCTGACGCCTGTGGCTCTCTTTCCATTAAGTCTCCATCAACCACTTTAGCCGTCGTAATCTGTCCATACATCAGAGAT